>VZQC01011667.1:944260-1033599 GCA_009823505.1 Rhizomys pruinosus | reverse complement strand
TTTCTCTTGTGGCTTTAAGGATTTTGTCTTTGTTTTGGGTGTCTAGCATTTTAACTATGATGTGGTGTGGAGATTTTCTTTTCTGATCTTGTCTGTTTGGTGTTCTATGTGCTTCTTGTATTGGTATTGGTTTGTCTTTTTTTAGTTTGGGGAAGTTTTCATCTATTATTCTGTTGAAGATCTGATCAATACCATTCTCTTGGGATTCTTCTCCTTCCTCTATTCCTATGATGAGGAGGTTTGATCTTTTCATAGTGTCCCACAGTTCTTGGTTATTCCACTTTTGTGTAGTTTTGAATTTTTTCATAATCTTTCCTTGAGGTTTTTAGTTGTTTTGTGTTATCTTCCAGGCGTGATATTCTTTGTTCTGCTTCCTCCATTCTGCTTCTGAGGCTTTTTCCATTCCTTTCCTCTTGATTGGATGAGTGTTTGATTTCCTTTTTCATTTCCTGTTCTGATTTCTTTAGTATTTCCACTTCCTTTTGGAGTTTCTCAATCCCTTCCTGTAGCTCTTTGCTTTGCTGGTTGGTTTCCTTATCTTTTTCAACATGGGATCTTTTCAGTGTTTCCACTTCCTTCTTGAGTTCTTCATTCTCTTTTCTTAATTCTTTGATTTGCTCTTTATAATCTTGCATTTCTTTTTTTTAAACACACTTCTTTTTTTAATTTTTTATTTATTTCTGTATGTGTATGAATGTACTGTCTGCATGTAGGTTTGTGCACCTGTGTTGTGCAATGCCACAGAGTTCAGAAGAGGGTGTCGGATTCCCCTGGAACTGGAGTTCTCCTGGAATTGGAGTTTCAGACGGTTCCCAGCTGCCATGTGGGTGCTGGGGATCGAACCTGGGTCCTCTACAAGAGCAGTCAGCGCTCCCAACCGCTAGGCCATCTCTCCAGCCCCAATCTTGCATTTCTTTAAGTATGTTCATGATTGTGTTTCTGATATCTGTGTCCTGGGCCATCCCCAAGGGGATCCCACTGTAGGAATCTTCCACATGGTTGGTAGAGCTTGGTGTGGGATTATCTAGCACCTTTCCCATATTGTCTCTTCTTCGTGTTCCTGGCAAATGGGCTTCTCCTTGCCAGTATTCCAATGTAAGTCCCAAATGTCTCTTCAATGTATTGAAGGCTTGCTTTGCTTGCCTCCTTCAGATGCCTTCGTAATCCCAGGGGGAGGAAGGGTTCTTTAGTGCAGTACCTGTGCTTCAGGAGGTCTTGGGAGATGACCAATCTCAAGACTCATACAACCCCACCTTTAATACCAGCTGGGAGGATAACTCCACCCCCACAGCCACAAAAGCCAATTAAGCCAAAGACAACTAGATTAACTAGATTAAGTCAAACAACAATCTGCCTTGCTGAAGCCCCCAGCTCCTACCTACCTACCTGTGCTTCAGGAGGTCTTGGGAGATCTCCCAGTACTCTCTTATACCCAATAATTCTGAAGGATCTTTGCTCCTGCTACTTCAAAAAGATGCATGAACATCATCTGTAAAATGCAGGTAAAAAACTCCACTTGAAAGGCAGTTGAATCATACCTTTTTGGATTTCTCCATTCATGTCATTAAATTTAATGCAATGGGCTCATCTCTTGCCCTGGAATAAAAACAAGGCAAACAGGCTGGAGAGATGGGTTAGCAGTTATGAGCACCAGATGCACTTGCAGAGGACATAGGTTCGATTCCCAGCACCCACATGGTGGCTGACAACTGTCTGTAACTCCAGTTCCAAGGGAATCCAATGGTCTGCTTTGGTCTCTGCAGGCATTGGATGACACGAGTGTGTTCATATGCATGCAAGCAATACACTTGTACACATGAAAAATGAAAAATAATAAACAAAATAAGGGAAACTCACTTCTAGCTCTTCTGGCAACTTGCAGAGGCCTGTGGCAGTTCTGTGATCATTTTAAGTCTCAGCCATTGTTTTGTTTAATTTTAGTAGCACAGTGTCCACTCTGCTCTAAGATCTTAGCCAAGACTAGAAACAGGATTTGATAGTGAGTCTTCTCCCTTCTCCTAGCTCAGATGTTTTAGCTCGAGTAAAAATAGACCTTTGTTGTTTGTTTTAATATCTCAGATTTCTATTTTACCTGTTCCTTGAATGTCAGATTCTCTGCACCTCTGATCCCTCTGAGGCTGGAAGACATTGTGTGTGGGGGGGGTGTAAAAGTAGAAGGGTCATCTTCGGATGGCAGCACAGGACCTGCAGAAGCATGTGCATTCTAGGGTACCTCAGAAATGCTGCTTCCACAAAGACCCTAACAGTCCCCCATTCCACATGGAAGCCACTGTATTCTGGTAGACACTTCCCTTCCTTTCTTCTTCAGACCCTTCAGAGCTCTGGGTTCTTTATAATGAGACATTAACCTGAATGTCCCCAGTCTGGCCCCATCTCAACTGAATGAGTCCCACATTCCCACAAAGGATCCTGGGAAACACTGCTCTGCTCTGCCCCTTGCTCCAAGAATCCCTGGATATCCACACAACAGCGTCCCTCGTGTTCATGTGGAATGAGGCTGTCAGCCCTCCTTCCTCTGCTCTTCCTGGTTAGGAGTTGACTTTTGCAGGGAACACCTCACAAAGATTTGGGATGACGTCACTGAGGCCTGCCTCTTAAAAATGGAGATGATAAGAAAGACCTTTTGAGAACTCTGTCTCCCTGTCGTCCTAACTTTCTTTGCAACCATAATGTGTAAGAGGCTACCCAGACAGGCTTCCTGACATTTTCTTGTGAATTCTACCACTGGGGATCCAGATTTGAATCTCTCATGTGTTACCTCATGGCACTTATCAGAGGCTTTGGCTTTAACATCCTTCTATAAATTTGCTTCAAGATATCTTGTGTGCCAAGAGGAGATTTTATTTTTTCTCTCTTCAGTCTCTCATCCAAATGTTCCATGCCTGTATGATTTTGTGAGTCAGTAACTAAGACACAGTCTGTAAGTCACAAGATAGAATGACTCACACCTGTTTTGCACTGTCTCTAAGGCCTGCAATACAAGATAGCATAGTAGAGTCAGTCTGAGTATCTAGGATTCCAAGGGAATTCAGAAGAGGGAGAGGATTGCATGATTTGTATTACTCTGGTAAAACAACAGCTAGATATAAGCAAAAGAACCTGAAAACTTAAGATGAGGCATGACATTATATACTGAGGAGCTACAATGTCACAAGACAGATTGACATGTGCTGCATAGATGAGCACTTGACTTTTAAAATACATGCTTGGAGCTGAAGAGATGGCTCAGTAGTTAAGAGCACTGGCTGCTCTTGTAGAGGATCCAGGTTTGATTCCCAGCACCCACATGGTGGCTAACAACGGTCGTGGCTCCAGTTTTAGGGGAATCAGATGCTGTCTTCTGATCTCTGTATTATGCAGCATGGGTGTACTTAAATATATGCAGGTAATATACTCATACACATAAAATAAATGTAATAAACAAATTGTTTTTAAAACACCATGCTCATTCCTGGCTAGCACTGTTTCTTCAGATTTGCTTAGATGTTACTTCCTCTGGAAAACCTTTCTTTTGTTAATAATTGTATTGGTTCTTTGAGAATTTTGTATCATGTATTTTGGTCATATGCAACCTATTTCCTCTAATCAACTCTTTCTAGATCTAAGTGACTGTGGAGTACTCAGCAACAAATGGGACATTCATGTAATACTCCCTAAGGCTCAGGACCATCTTGGGAGAAGGATAAAAAGATCAGAAGAGCCAGAGATCAGGCTAGACCACAGCAGACTGTCCTCTGGACATGATAGGACCACTACATTCATACATTTATGACCTCACTGCGGTGGTGGGTCCCTGCACAGGATCCAGCCAGTCAGTATTTTAGCACAGAGTAGAAAGGGGCTCTCGAGTCCCAGCTGACCCCTAACTGTGGACAGTTGATGGCTTCTGGTAAGGAAAGTCTGTTCTCATTCATGGGCCAGGGGAGGTCCACCATGCTTCCTTGGATGGCCTCACACTCAAATTGGAGTTGCTGGGTTATTAAACAAAAGAAAAAGAGAGAACACAAAGTGGTGGGTAGAAAGTGGGAGCAGAGCTGCAGCGACTTTCAGAATATATTAGCGGTGCTCTATTCTTTCAGCAAATTGTAGTCGAGTATTTATCACGGTGGGTGGTAATTGTTACTTCTTGGTTTCACTATTAGTTATCTAAATGAAACAGGGCCTCCATGTGTCTGTGTTATCATTTATCCTAAATGCCTTGTGTAAAGCCAACAATAGTAAATTCTTAGTAAATATTGTGCCTTGTGTGCTAGTTAGGATCGGTTAGATTTTGCTCTTGCAACAAAAGTGCTTCATTATGCTAAGCCCCAGACAGGCTTCTTGGACTCATAACACCACTTCAAAAGTCTAACTGAAAAAAAAATAATCCTCACCAAGGGCACGTGCCAGCTCCTCAAAGCACAGGGCACTCAAGTTACTTTTTGAGAATATCGACCAAGACTGCTCACGTGAACACACATCCCTATGAAGGACTTGACAATGGTGTGGGGACGGGGGAAGAAACCACTGTTCACCCAGGTCCCAAATACTCCATTTTCATCTCTTCATGGAGAGACTCTGGCATACTGAACCCTGAGATGACGGAGTCTTATAGACTGCAGAGCAAGTGGACAGCAGAAGGCTATGAAGCAGGAGAACGTTGTTCATGGGAGTCCTCAGTGCCAGGTGGAGCAGTGTTTCTTTGTGGACTGATCTGAGCTCTCAGGGTTTCCATCATTCAGTGCCTCATCTCTGCCACTTCTGTTCTCTAGAGCAGAAGTCATGTTGCAGAGCTGGGGATCAGGGCATGGTCTGCAAATCCTGCCTTCATTTATACAGTAAAAGTACCTGTGGGCACTGTGAGATATTCAGCCCTGTGTGTGAGGAAAATCGCAGGCGGTCAGTGGGAGAACTGTTAGGGTGCTGTGCAGCAGTCTCTCCTCTTTTAACCATATCTGACAAGCTACGTTTTTGGTTATTTTTAATTTGGGTAACTTTTTGGATACCTGTAAAGCCCACAATGCTGGGGGACAACGGAGCATGTAGAAGGTGATAAGACCCAGTCCTCGCTCTTCAGAGGCTCAGAATTTATACAGGAGTGGATAATGTTTGGACAGGTCCTTCAGTCAACTGAATTACATAGGTCTTTACTAGGGTGGCGGCCTGTAGTAGTGTGAGCACATCTCAGGGACCTCCGGAGAAGAGTTCTTTTGAAGGGAAGTTCGCCCAAGAGGCCCTGGAGGTGGAGGAAAGGTTGGGATTCAGAAGCGAGGACTGTGTTTGTTCTTAATTCTTATGACAGCATAACCAAGAGAATGAACAACATTTGTTTTAGCTTGTTGACACAAAAGCACAACTCTCATCACAAAGGGGATAAGGGATGGTTTATCCTGGACCCAGATATGATGGACCATGGCCCAGGAACACAGATTCATGTTACCTTACATTCCTTG
This sequence comes from Rhizomys pruinosus, assembly GCA_009823505.1. Lineage (NCBI taxonomy): Eukaryota > Metazoa > Chordata > Mammalia > Rodentia > Spalacidae > Rhizomys > Rhizomys pruinosus. The sequence continues at coordinate 1,028,146 of VZQC01011667.1, read as the reverse complement.
TTGCAGCATGGAAGCAATTTCATGAAGTTTTTATAGTAACAGAACAAAGAAAAATCATAAATCAAGATTCTTTTCAAATACATTGGTGGAAACAGTAAGTAGGCAAATACATCAGAAGAGAATCTCAGCTACAGGTCTCAGATGCTATTTGATGACATTCTTAGCCTTTTGTTTGGTGGTAGCTAGGGCTTTGTTAAATTAATACATTTCTAGAGTGTTTTTCTGTTAGTCACAACATGTTAAGTCAGATACAGAGATGGGCAAGGAGCAGCTCTTTAAGGGGCTAAACAGGAACCAAGATAAATAGCAAATAGGCTCTGGATCCAAATATTACAGACTCTCCCCTGTCACTGAAGTGCTAATCAGTTGGTCAGCCTTGCAGGAAGTTCACAGGACTTTTCTGGGGACTTTCACTCACAGGTTTGTGATTTCTTCGGTTTCAGCCTGTCGTCCCGTGGCTCCACCGTTCTGGTGGAGATGTACAACATTATAATGTTGTACATCAAGATGGAAAGACATGTGAAAGCAAAGTTTCTCACCTCATGAAACCAGACAGCAGGAAGGAATAGTCTAAGGACAGACAAATCATAGTCCCTAAGGTCTGTAGCCAGGGATCTCCACGCTTCAAGTGGTCCTACAGCCTAAGCTCTGTCACCTCCCCCAATAGCCCATCAAATTATGAACCACTAGTAGATAATACATTTGTTAAATCAGAACCCCAATGAGCCAAAGCCCATCAAGTGAGGACCATGCCTTTAACATTTTGCCTTTGGGGGACATATTATATCCAAAATATAAGCAAGTACTATTTCAGCCTGAGGAGTTTTGAGCTCATTTCCAACTGTCAGATGGTATGAAGAAGAACACTAGGGAATGGACACTGTGGAAACACATCCTGTATCCAGGGATCTGAGCATCGGTGTGGTGAGAGACAGAAGATCAGTGCTAGGCCATCCTGGTCTTGGCTGCCCCTCAGCTGCCAATCTGTGCTTGACTTCAGACAAAGCTCTTTGTACTCTGAGCCTCAGTTTTCCGTTAGGTGCTCAGCAGCCCAGCAGTAAACAAGGCATCTCGTCTTCTCTTAGTTGGCGTTGCAGTTGCCCTGAGAAGTGGATTTATCACCACTGCCTGCATTTCACACCTTACTCCACACACTGCGAAGGCTACTTCCCAAAACTTGCAGAGCTTGTTGGGCAAAAGCAGGTGTTCCGGGCATGCCAGCCTGCCTCCAGACACTGTGCCTTCCACTTCTGCTCACACATTGGAGTGTGGAAGCTTGAGTGTGATTTCCTGAAAACGTGTAACATCACCTTCACTGGAGTGAAGACTTTCCGTGTTTACAAAATTTGTGAAACCTTCTGCCTCTGGTAACTTCTCCAAGCTCTGAAGTCATTTCATAAGTGAAGTACTTTAAGAAGACCACTGACTTTTGAACCCATTTTGAACAGCTTTTGAGGAGTTGATAAATTATCTCCTTTTCAAATCAATTAAATATTCTATCACTGAAACCTACAGAAATGGAGTTTTGGCTCTGACTAAAATGAAAAACTAAACAAAAACAAAAACCACAAACCACTCATTTACCCTGGCTTTCATTATTTAAGAAAATGTCCCATGGCTTACCGAGTCCTGGATCAACTGACAGCCTGCAGTCGAAGCTGTCTTTCAGTATCGCTAGTCTGAATTCTTTCTTCTTCAACTATTATTAAGTTTGCAAAAGTATGAGCAGAGTGGCATGAATGTAATTCCCAGGTGGAAAGTCTCTGCGGCCTCAGTTTCACCATTCGCATGTCATAGAAACCTGGGCGTTGGGTGGACTGAAACTGACTTTTTGTGTTTTTCGAAGTCTAATGCTTGCACTTAGCAGAACCTGTTTTACTTCCCTTACAGTCTCGTGGCTTTTATTTCTAGTTCCCTTCAAACCACCCCCTTATTTCTACCTCACACTTCCCTGCTAGCTGTGGCCTTGGTCGTGGTCCAGTTCCCCACCCTCCAGTCTTCTGGGCAAAAATCAGGTCTAGTGTGCCAGCCAGGTGATATGTCAGAAGTCAGATCTGTTCTGTTACTCAACTGTGGGGACTCTCTCTACTCTCTGTTGTCCCCAGGAGGAAGTTCTCTCTGCTTGGTGATGCTTTGTATTCTATACTCAATCACCCAGCAACGTTTCCCCACTCTGGCTTAGACTCTACCATCTTGCATATGTATGTGTGATATGTATGTGTGACATGTGTGTGTGATATGTAGTGAGATATGTATGTGTGATATGTGTGTGATATGTGTGTGTGGTATGTGTGCGTGATATGTATGCATGATATGTATGCGTGATATGTGTGTGATATGTGTGTGTGATGTGTGTGTGATATGTGTGTGTGATATGTGTGTGATGTGTGTGTGATATGTGTGTGATATGTGTGTGATATGTGTGTGTGATATGTGTGTGATATGTGTATGTGTGATATGTGTGTGATATGTGTGTGATATGTGTGTGATATGTGTGTGTGATATGTGTGTGTGATATGTGTGTGTGATATGTATGTATGATATGTGTGTGTGAGAGGTATGTGTGATATGTATGTGTGATATGTATGTGTGATATATATGTGTGATATGTATGTGTGATGTGTGTGTGATATGTGTGTGTGATATGTATATGTGATATGTATGTGTGATATGTATATGTGATATGTGTGTGATGTGTGTGTGATATGTGTGTGTGTGATATGTGTGTGATATGTATGTGTGATATGTATGTGTGATATGTGTGTGATATGTGTGTGTGATATGTATGTGTGATATGTGTGTGATATATGTGTGATGTGTGTGTGATATGTGTGTGATATGTGTGTGTGATATGTATGTGTGATATGTGTGTGATATGTATGTGTGATATGTATGTGTGATATGTGTGTGATATGTGTTTGTGATATGTATGTGTGATATGTGTGTGATATGTGTGTGTGATATGTGTGCAATCTCTCAGGTTCTGCTCTCCACTCAATTCTGTTAATTCTGGCTGGCTTTTGTTCATGTTCAGGAATAAATGATATAAAACCCTAAAATACCCAGAATAGGTCCAGCTGACCTCTCAAAATCAAGTAGGAAGAGTTTCTAGATATTTTCATAGTGCTAATGCTTCCTCTCCCTAATTGTTGCACTTGGGCACTTAGCTGTTCCCTTGTGAGAACCTAAACTCCAATGAGGTTAGAAGCATTATTGTTATCATAAAAACACGTGACTGGGGCTGGAGAAATGGTTCCATGCTTAAGAGCACTTACCTCTCTTTCAGAGGACCTGGGTTCGGGTCCCACCACCCACATCAGGCATCTCACAACCACCTGCAACTCCAGTTCCAAGGAGTCTGATACCCTCTCCTGGTCTCTGCAGGCATCTGCATGTTGAGGTTACATACAAACTCATACAAGCACACACACATACACAATTTTTTTAAGTGCTCCAGAATAGATATGCTGTTAGGATTATTTGGATGATACAAGTGATGGGTGATAACTTCCCTGACAATAAACATTGTAAATAAAAAAACTACAACTCATAGGGTTTAGTAATGTCCAAACAAAGAAGAATTCTCCTACACACACACACACACACACACACACACACACACACACTTCTTTCTTCTCTGTGTCTTCAAAGAACAGTCTCAGAGACCTGGACATACTATGTGCTCAATGCATGTGTTTGATGAAATATCAGCAGAGAGCATGCTGAGGACAGTTCTTAGCATGCAGTTTTCTATGGGCAGAAAGCCAAGTGTGACAGAAGGACAGTCTGTAGTCTTAGTGATCTCAAAGCAAATCTTACTGTCTCCGTGGTGTCCTCTCCTCTACAGTCACCTCAGGAAGGACCTGGAGGAAGTTCAAACAGCTGGATGATCCCATTAACAACCAATAATCTGAGAATGCTGCTAAATTTGTTTGAAACTGAACTAGCAGAGACTCCCTATGGATCCATTAACCTGAAACTGAAATTAGATTATGTAGAAATAACATTAAATAAAAAGCCACAGCGCTCAGTTAATTGAAAGGGAAACTTGTGAACGATGAGATCATTCTCTTTGAAAGGCAGAATTCTCCATCACCCTCTGACCCTTGGGTATCAGTGATGAGCATCCAGTTTAAGGCTAACTAAAGAGAAGGTGAATATTCTATAGGAATGCTAAAAATCTTTATTGTTAAAAACAATTTGAAATGAAAATTACTTACAAACTTTGCAGTAAGAACAAGGCAAATAAATTCAAATCTTAGATCTGTGATCTACTAGCTCTGGAATCTTGGGAAGTTATATAATTTATCTATGTCTTATCTACACTCTAGTCTATTGACTGGGGGAGGGAGCAGTCATAACAAATGTCCTTCAGACTTGTGGGGAAGGCAGCCATGCAGGCGGATACAAGGCAGAGATACAAGGAAGATGGGACACAGAGGGAGAGCACTGTGGGAACGGCAGGGGAGCCAGCTCACTTGGCTAGGAGAGTTAAGAGTGGCGCCTTTATGAGCTGAGCCTCAAAGAACGTGAACGCACAAGCAGATGAGGTGCTGTCTGTGAGTTCCAGCCCTGAGACTTTTGAGGGTCTGTTCACCCAAAATGCAAGGAGGTAGAATTAAGCTTACTGATTTGCGGGTGGAGAGTTGCTTTGTTGGACTGAGAAATAGCTTTAATGAAGTGCTGAAGGTGAGCAGCATGCTTGAACAGTGTCTGGCTGGGGCTTATTTTGCTGGGTGTAGAGAACACTTTTGAGCTAAGAAGGACTCTTGACTTCCCATGATCATCAGGGTCACCTGATACACCTCACACCTCTCAGTTTCCCTAAACAAATGCTCCACAAATGTATCAAGAACATCATTTTGAAAAAGTGCTAAGCTGCCTGCAGGCAGGCTGCCTAACCCACGAGAAAACCCTCCAGGCTCCGAGCTCCGGACCCACCATCTTTCCTCTCATGACAGCCTCTGAAGCCAGGTGGCCAGATTCCCCTAAAAATGCATGGCCAGAGGAAAAGGGTGCCTGGCTTAGCACGTTTCCAATTTAACATGTACCCAGCTCAGCATGCGCCCAGCTCAGCATGTGCCCAGCTCAGCATGTGCTCAGCTCAGCATGCACCCAGCTCAGCATGCGCCCAGCTCAGCATGCACCCAGCTCAGCATGCACCCAGCTCAGCAGGCCTGGGAAAGCCCTTCTCTCTGTGAGAAGCTGGGACCTCACAGGGCTCGATTTTGCCGCCATCCTCAGCTGCTGGCCAGAGTCAGCACATGCAGTGGAGGCCGGAAGGGAAGCAGTGTGATTGACTGAGAAAGGAGGTCTGTAGCTTAGAAAATCAGTGTGGTCTTGGATAAAACATTTACTCTTCTGATCTAGGCTTGTAACTTTCTTACTTATAAAATCAGAGTTGTTGTAATCATTAAACGGGACATGTAAGAAAGAGCTCAAGGGCTTTCTTTCCCTCCTTCCATGCCTTCAAAATCATTTCCTTCCCTCTTGTCCACTAAAATTCCCACATTTCTTCTTGTGCTGTCGTTGCTGAAGCCTGACTAGAACATCAGTCATCCTTGTTTGGGGCTCGAAGGTTTTCCTGCTCCTCTCCTTGCAGTAGCACCCGGCTCTGCTGAGGCCGGACTCCTCTCTTCTCTCTGCAGGGGGTGGATGGCAGGAAGATGTGCACTTCCACAGAGGAGCAGACTGTCCTCATCCCTGGGTCTCTCAGACAGCTGTCCTGGAAGACATGTGGAAGAAGTGGGGAGTCTGCGTGGCTTTTCCAGAGTGCATTGTGTTTGTGAGCCCCAATATCATGAGGGTGAATGGTCTGCATGAAGGACCTGAGATCTGAATGGACACAAGTGACTGGTTACAAAGAATCCCTTCACAGGTGTCCTGTGCTTCAGCTGATGGAGACATTATCTGTGTGGATGGAGACACTGATGTTCAGAAGGGCATTAAAATCTTTCCCAAATCACATAGCATGGTTTAAATAGACATGGACTATCTGCCGGATTTCTGCATCCAAAGCCAACGTTCTTTCACTATTACATGTTCACTTTGTATGCTTAGACAGATAACCCAAGAGTTTAACTGTATTTTCCTTTCTGGTTATGGGGTTTGATTGAGACATTCTGGCTTTAGCTTCACTTATATCTAAGGAGCAACCTTTCCTTATAAAAATTGTCCCTTCTGTCATTTTTGCATCTTCTATGGGGACCCCCACCTAACTATCACCTAAGCAAAGAGTTGGAGATTGTCTTAAACTCTTAATCCTTCTTATCTCACACAAGACAAGCCTGGCCCACTTACACCAACCCCAGGCCTTTACACCTCTTGCACAGCCACTGACCCTACCCTGTGTATTTCACAGTCAGGAAAGAGTCTGAGGTACGTCAGACTCTTTGGAGCCATTTCTTTTTTCTATTCCACCCATTAGTGAGTTGACTTTTTAGTACAAGTAATACCTTCAACAACCACTCATTTCCCAAAGCATGCTGCTCTGACTCTGAGCCAGATATGGTGCCAGTGTTCACGTGTTATGTCTTCCCACAGAAGCGTGGTCCAGGTCGGACACACTGCACTGACGTTCTTGCGCTGGCCCACCTGCCTGCATCTGCTCTATCCATGGCACCGCACTGCCTCCTGAGTGTGCTGGAGCCTTCTTGAGGTCAAACCTGGTTTTACGCCCTGCCTCTGGATGCACCCCATACCCTGTCAGCAGACACCTCATCCCTAAAGTCCGTGCCTCTACCTTGCTCTATCCTAAGGATGCTTCCTTCTTCTAGCTGTCCTTCTGATCCCCTTGTAGACAGCAACCAAGGGTAGAAATCAGTTGATCAACTCGCCTCTCATCTTCTCTATGGAGTCCTGCTCCCAGCGTGGGCAAGCATGTCTTCCCTCTAGCTTCCTTGGTTACAGTCAGCATGGAGGAGAACCGGGTGAGCAGATGGGGAGGGTGAACTGTAGAGAACGTATCAGTCATAATTAATAGATGGGACTTGGCTTTGGGGCAGTTTTTCCCCCCAAGGAAAGGAAACAGGACTTGGTTCTCATCAGGCCAACCGCCGCTCCCCTAGGCCACACTGCAGAGGCAGCTTCAGAATACAACAGTCCCCAAGAGCCCTGGTGATGAGCAGGCTGTCACTTTTAGGGCATGGCTGGGAAATGGCGTTTCTTTTTTTTTTTTAATTTTTATTGATGCTTTGTGCATTTCATACATCATTTTCCAATTCAAATCAGGCATATTTCCCTTTCCCTTCCCCCCCACCCCCACCCCATCCCAGATCATGCATTCTGCCATAACTGTCCTGCATCTTTCTCTCAGTTTTTTTTTTTTTTTTTAGCTATAAGTGATAATCCATGAGTACAAGCATCCTTCATGTAAAACCAATTTGCAGGCTGTTGTGCCCAAACCCCCACAGCTCCACCTTCCAGCAGGGGGTGAGGGGTTGTATGTTCAATCAAGTTGATCAAATGAGTGTCCAGACTACATTGCTGTAGTTTCACCATTCACCCCAATCGCAGCCTTTACATTCTACCACGCCCCCTCTTCCGCAGATTGTTCCCTAGGCTTAGAAAAGGGGCACAGGTGGATGAGAAGTAAGACAGTCCACTCTCTCTGGAGCTGTTGACTTGGACTCTGGTCAATTCTGGCTGTTTCCTTTCATGGGCTGACAGTTTGTCCAGGAGTAACCTTTCGATCCTACTAATGAAGCACAAGCAATTAGATATATAGGTATTTAAGCAGCACTAATGAAATGGCATTTCTTAAGGAATAAAATTCTCACAATGAATCTGTGTGGCACTTTTGTGTGGTAAGGCACACGGTCCCCAGCAGCCCAACATCTAAGGTGTGTGCTTTCCTGACCTTGGGTTCCTCGATATAAAATCTGACCGGGAAAAAGGAATTTATCTTTTCCAAGTTACTAATGAAAATACTGGCAGCTGACCAAGACCCCTACAAACTTAGGGCCCAAGATGGTCCCAGCTGTGGGATGAAGATCCTGAGTGTGGGCCCTGGGGTTCCGCACCTCACAGCTGGATCAATTATGAGGCTGAGTCTGGGGACCTGATTCTAGTAAAGCTATGCTAGTGAGCCACTAGGACTTCCTGAGTGCTCCCTGACCTTTCTGAAACTTATGCTCATGATGTGAAATGAAAAGTCCAATCCACTTTGCTATCACCCAAATTACGACATTCTTAGGTTTTCACGCATACTTTTTGTCTTATTTAATATTTTCCTTCAACTTAACTTGTCAACCTTTTTTGTAACTTTGTAATTTCCTCGTTGCTGTTACTTCTTCTCTGTCCCCATAAGTGGACCATGGACCGTGCATTCCCCAGCACGGGTGCCGAGGCTCAAGCGGGAGCCAGGATGGGGAAAGGTAAGCCTGAGATGGGTCAGTGGATGGACTAACCTGGGAGAGTCCAAGGGGATAATTCAGCTTTACTGGCAACAATCGGGGCTTTTTATACTGATACTGCCATGCTCCAGGGTGGAAATGGGGATGGGGGTATGGGGTGGGGGTATGTGGGCGGGGGCACAGGGGTGGGGGTATGTGGGCGGGGGCACAGGGGTGGGGCTATGTGGGCGGGGGTACAGGGGTGGGAGTATGTGGGCGCGCCAGGAAGGTCTGAGCCATCATGGCTCCCACCAGGATAATGAAAATTCAGGGTATGTTGCTAAGTGCGGAGGTGTGACACATTCTCTGCCCAGTACTTCAAAGGAAGGCCTTAGGGTATGAAACCACTTTGGCAAGCAGGTGATCTGCTCACAGTCCTGGCCTCAAAGAAGTTGTCAGACCTGGGAGCCGGACCCCCTATTGTGCTCAAGCCAAGCAGAGCCTCATCCAGTAATTTCCTGAGAAATAATTCCTATAAAATCATGAGTTTGGTTTGCTGATTACACATTTTTCTGATTCATATTCTATCCTTGGTTGAGAGCCATTGAAAATGATTCCAGCTATCCTAAGCAGTGAGAAATTTTATTGCAAGGATAGTGGCACTCAGGTCAAAGATCAAAGACCAGGGTTTCAAGGCTAAGCATTGTAGTTGCCCTTGCTGATCAAGCAGCAGTCCCTGCTGTGGTCACAGAGCATAAATACTCTGGTTGTGAGAAGAAGCCTTGTTTGTCATGACACTGCCACTGCAACGTTGGTGGCAACAATCTGTCCCATCATATTCTCAAATTAAAAACTATTGGATAACATCTAGTTGGCCAAGACTCCTGGAGCAAAGGCAGAGAGGACAGAAATTTGGCTCCTCAGACTTCCACTGATGGCTCTGGATCCTTAGAATGACTTGAAATCAGAAAATCTCCCAATACAAAGAGCAACGTGGTGTTAGAAGATAGAATGAACAGTGGACAGTAAAAACATCAATAATATATTCTCCAAGACAGACACAAGTATCTATCACACTCATTATAGTAAATACAAAGTTGGACATGGTGGTGCATGCCTTTTGGCCCAGCACCTAGGAGGCTGAGATAGGAAGATCTTAAGTTCAAGAATGGCTTGGTCTGCATAGAGTTAGAGTCTAGTCTGGACTTGATAATGGGACCCCCATGTCAAGTAAATAAGCATATGCATGCATAATACATACTTATAGAAAAACTTTATGCCTATAGCATCATAAACTCACATGACAATTGACCCACAAGCATTGAGTTCTGGTCATCCTCTGCCTCTGACATCGACCTTCCACTTCTCCCTTGTTTTTGATGTGTTCAGATTCTCATGAACACATGCAGCTTCATAATTCACTAGAAGAAATAGCAAGCAGCTGAAAATCAGGAAGAACCTGAACAGCCCTAGAGAACTTGAGATCCTGCCATCATTGATCAATATTAGGTATGACTGGGAGAAAAGAAATGTGTCCTTCCAGCTTACTAAGGGTGAAAACTCTGGCAGCTCAGCATGTCTCTATAAATTTAGGAGTGAAGAGGATTCTAGCTGTATGCTGGAGAATTCAGAGTGCCACACTGGGATCTGTACCTCACAGCTGGGTCAGCTGAGAGGCTGAGCCAGAGTTCAGATGAGCTCTTATCCACCAATTAAATTCTTTCAGCCTGAAATATTTGGTTTATTTGAGTTACTTAGACTAAATTTATAAACTTCTGGAGCATAGTCAAATAGAAAAGCATCAGTTTTAGCCATATACTTACCAAACTATCAGATGGAGATATTTCATGCTGAAAAGCTCTCACTCAGAGTCCTATCACACCACCTACAGACCTCGTATGTTGAATCAGTGCAGTGAGGAAGGAACCCCTCAAATGGCACCGGTGTGATAAAGAAGACTTACCCATCCTCCCCTGTACTTCATGAGACTCTGCACTGGCTTTCCACTTGTTATCGCATGAATCATCACTGCTGCTGAGAACGTGCCAGAACAGCTATAACGTGTCTCCTCGGACCACTTGCTTCTAGTCTTTGCACAGTGGGCATGACATGATGATACCCATGACAAACTAAAGAATCAACCAACTGGACAGGCTGGATGAACTTCAGAGAGTAGCTATGGAATTTGTATTTTGTGTAAAATAAAATTTCTGATTTTTTTTTAATGTTTGACAGTTTCTGAAAACTGCTGTAAAATCACCAATGTTCTGTTTTTATTTTTAAGTCTCTTTTGGCTTCATGGCAAGAAGCTTACAAAAGAAATAAAAAAGTTATTCAAAAATATAAAAATATGAGTCATGTGTGTTTGAATAAGTGTGTTTAAAGGAAGCAATAGTCTGTGTGGAGTGGAAATATCCATACAAGCTCCTCAGCTCTTAAAAGAGTTACCCGGGTGTGGTGATGCATGCCTTTAATCTTAGCACACAGGAGGCAGAGGCAGGCAGATCATTGTGAGTTCAAGGCCAGCCTGGTCTACAGTGTGAGTTCCAGGACAGCTGGGGCTACAAGAAGACCCTATCTTGAAAAGAAAAGAAAAAAAGAAAAAAAAATATGTATATATATACATATATATATATATATATATATCCTATATACTTTTTGAGATGGATTGACCTTAAATTTGGCCGTTTAAGATAAACATGCTGGTTCACACATTGGTAGCAATTCCCAATCTGAGAGGCTTGGTAACAAACACATCACTCCTCAGTTATGCTGTGAATATACAAGCAGACAGAGAGCGGCTCATTCATCTTGGTCCACCGGGGAAACATCCGGTCAACAAGAGCTGGATCTCTCATCAAGCCTCTCATGTATCACTCACAGCAGGGTAAAAGATCTGGCCGGGTGTGGTGGTGCACCCACTAATCCCAAGCACTTGGGAGTCAGAGGCAGGCAGATCTTTGTGAATTCAATAGGCCAGCCTGTCTACAGAGTGAGTTCCAGGCCAGCTGGGGCTACAGGGCAACCCTGTCTCAAAAGAACCAATAATAATAATAATAAAATAATAATAAATGCTGAGAAATTGTACGTCAGGTATAAAACTTGGTAAACTTAGTAAAAAAGACAAGAAAAAAAAAAAAAAAAAAAGAACATAGTTGTTGGGGGCTGGAGAGATGGCCTAGCAGTTAAGAACCGGATGACCTGGGTTTTATCCCCGCCCCACATGGCAGCTGAGAACCATCTTTAATCCAGTTTCAGGGGAATCCGACCCCTCTGCCATGACACAGGTGCACAACCGCATGCAGACGTACATCCTCATACAAATAAATAAATAAGAAAATAAATAAATAATAGTAGTATAAAATTTAAAAAAAAAAATAGAGAATCTGCAGCCCACATGCTGGCTGTTAAGTCACCATCTGGAAGTGACACACATCATTTATATTCCCATTTAGTTGGCTAAAACAGATAATATTGCCAGGTCCAACTTCAACGGAGAAAGGAAGAACAGTCCTTCCAAATTCTACAAAAGAAAAGAGTTGAAATCTTGGGGAACAAATAGGAGTCTATCACAATGATGCTTCTGTAAAGGGACCTTCCATTTTCTTTTTTTTTTTTAACATTTTATTTATTGATTTTGATTTCATACATCATTTTTCCAATTCAGTTCAGGTATATCTCCCCTTCCCTTGCCCCCACCCCCACCCCAACGGATCATGCATTCTGCATGACTGTCTGCATATCTCTCTCAGTTTTTTTTTTTTCCCATTTTTTAAGCTAAGTGTATCTCATCGAGTACAAGCATCCTTCATGTAAAACCAATTTGCAGGTGTTGTGCCCAAAACCCACAAAGCCCCACCTTCAGCGTGGGGATGAGGTGTTGTATTGTTCAATCAGGTTAATCAAATGAGGGTCCAGACTACATTGCTGTACGTTTTCACCCTTCACCCAAATCGCCAGCCCTAACATTCTACCACGCGCCCCTCTTCCACAGATTATTCCTTTGGGCTTGAGAAAGGGGCACAGGTGGATGAGAAGGCAGAACAGTCCACTCTCTCTAAGCTGTTGTCTTGGATTCTGGTCAATTCTTGGCTGTTTCACATAAAATGTTCTCTATATGTCTCTGTTGACAGTATCAACCTTGTAGCATTCTCTTTAAGATGATTTAACATAAAAACTTAAGTTTGCCCCCAAGTTAATCAATATAGACCCAAAACAACATGGGTATTTGTTGAAATCTGAGCCTAATTCCACCCTATAGTTATGTATAATCAACTGTCTTCTGAGAACTCATGGGTGTAAAAAAAAAGGGGGGAGGGAGTAGACATGAAACCTTCCGTCAAAACCTTGCAATTCCAAATCTTAAAACTAACTATGGGAAAAGATTTGTGTGTTCCAACAGACAAATGTCACCAACTTAATGGCTGAGAAGAAAAGAACAGCTTGGCATTGAGTAGGATGTACCAGAAAGTGGCAACTGAAAGGTTGACCCGTCTGAACATCGAAAGGAAGAAAAGCCTCAGATTGCCATAAACATCGAACCCCATTTTCAACATGTACCTGGCAATACCCCTCAATGGTGAGTTGAAAACAGACCTTGACTTGCATTAGCTGGGTTCAGGTGCTTCATGGTTACTGAAGTCGGTAAGATTCCTTTGTCTCAAGCTGCCACAAGTGAATAGAAAATGAGAGGAAGAAAAAAATAAAAGCAAAGAAAATGATAGGAAGATGCCCACCTCAAGGTTATACCTACCCTTCCTAACACACCCGTAGGGTGCAGTCATATATGGAGGAAAAGGTGGTTTGGGACAGAACACTGGGTGCTATTCCATAAAGAGAGGGGCACTGAATTGGCAGGGTCAAATGGGTATAGGTGTTGTCAAGGGAGAGGTGGCACTGATGTATAATCCTTTGGAGTTGCCTAACATATAGAGGCAGGGTAGATGAGCGATCCCAGAAAAGGATGCCTGGGTGTGGTCCTTAGGGGAATGGCTCTCCCGGTTCACCATCCTAGTGGGCCTTGTTCTGCTTGTCCTGGGAATCAATTGTTACGTGGTGTTCACTAGCCTGTGACCTTGAGACTGTGTCTTTCTTCCTCTGATCATAGTCATTCCTTTATAAAATGATGTGTTAATCAAATATCATTTCTTAAAATAGAACTTGACAAAGTGATTTTGAAGTACCCAGGAGAGCAAATCAGTAAAGATAGCTGAGAGAATGTTGAGTAAGAGATACAACAACGTCATATTTCTCCTTGTTCTATGGGGGGGGGAGGCAAGAGAGTCATATCAAAACCTTTGTTGCGCCTAGAAGGTATAAGTTTATTCGGACTCATTATAAATAGTTTGTTACATGGTAGGAGTCCACAGAAGGGTTCGATGTTTATGGCAATCTGAGCCTTTTCTTCCTTTCAATGTTCAGAACGGGTCAACCTTTCAGTGCCACTTTTTGGTACATCCTACTCATGCAAAGCTGTATCTTTTTCTTTCTCAGCCTTAAGTTGGTGACATTTTTCTGTTGGAACAAACAATCTTTCCCATAGTTAGTTTTAGATTTGAATTGCAAGGTTTTTGACAAAAAGGTTTCATGTCTGTCTGTATCCCCCCCCTTTTTTTTAACTTCTGATTCAGAGACAGTTGTATTATACATAACTATAGGTGGAATCAAGGCACAGATTTCATCAAATTCACTTAACCTACCATAACTTAGTGCTGCTTAAATACCTATATATCTAATTGCTTGTGCTTCATTAGTAGGATCGAAAGGTTACTCCTGAACAAACTGTCAGCCCATGAAAGGAAACAGCCAGAATTGACCAGAATCCAAGTCAACAGCTCCAGAGAGAGAGGACAGTTTTACTTCTCATCCACCTGTGCCCCTTTTCTAAGCCTAGGGAACAATCTGCGGAAGAGGGGGCGTGGTAGAATGTAAAGGCTGTGATTGGGGTGAATGGTGAAACTACAGCAATGTAGTCTGGACACTCATTTGATCAACTTGATTGAACAAACAACCTGTCACCCCCCCCACTGAATGGTGGAACTGTGGGGGTTTGGGCACAACAGTCTGTAGATTGGTTTTGCACGAAGGATACTTATACTCATGGATTATCACTTATAGCTAAAAAATGAAAAAAACAAAAACCTGAAAGATGCAGGACAGTTATGGCAGAATACATGACCTGGGATGGGGTGGGGGTGGGGGGGAAGGGAAAGGGAAATATGCCTGATCTGAATTGGAAAATGATGTACGAAATGCACAAACAATCAATAAAAATTAAATAAAAAAAAAGAGATACAACAAGATTAACTTGCCCCATCAAAGGCAAAATGAAATTAATTTTGACCAAAATATGTCATTGTCTGATGACTAGCCAAATCAATTAGAATAACAGAGAGAGTCCAGAATCCAATCCTTGGTATTTGGGAACTTGTGATAAGAATTTTACTTTGAATCAGTAAGTAAAGGAATAACACGGACTCAAGAAAGTATGGTAAGACAGTCAAGTGGGGGGTGAATTCTTCTCTCTAATTATACTATATGTAAAATAATACCAAGATGCAGTAAAGAGGTATTTTAAAAATTATTTTTCAGGCGCGGTGGCACATGCCTTTAACCCCAGCATTCAGGAAGATCTCTGTGAGCTCAGAGGCAGGTAGATCTCTGTGAGTTCAAGATCAGTCTCGTCTAAATAGTGAGTTCTAAGCCAGCTGGGGCTACAAGGAGACTCTGTCTCAAAAGACCCAAAAAATATTTTATTTGGGGGCTGGAGAGATGGATCAGCAGTTAAGAGCACTGGCTACTCTTGCAGAGGACCTGGGTTTGGTTCCCAGCACCCATGTGACAGCTAGCAATCTGGGGATCTGATGCCCTCTTCTGACCTCCATGGGCATTATACAACAAGGCTGCACTTACATATATGCAGGTAATAATACACTCAAACACATAAAATAAAAATAATAAATTATATTTTAATATTTTATATACTACTTTTATTTTATGTGTATGAGTGTATTGTAGAACCTGGATCCTAGCCCATAAAGATGTGTTTTTAAAAAGAAAGGCAATTTTTTTTTTTAATTTTTTTTTTATTTTTTTTATTAATTTTATTTATTTCTGTATGTGTATGAATGTACTGTCTACATGCAGGTTTGTGCACTCGTGTCGTGCAATGCCGCGGAGGTCAGAAGCGGGTCTCGGATTCCCCTGGAACTAGAGTTCTCCTGGAATTGGAGTTATAGATGGTTCTTAGCCGCCATGTGGATGCGGGGGGATCGAACCCTGGTCCTCTGCAAGAGCAGTCGGTGCTCTTAACCACTAGGCTATCTCTCCAGCCCCTAGAATTTATTTTTACATGTTGCACCATTCAAATTATTTTAAGTGATTCAGAGCAATTGTAATTCAGGAATATTTTACCTCAGGCTCAATATGGCTTGAAGAGCCTTAAAAATATTATTTCATATTCAAATTCAACATGAGAGATTATTCCTATTTTGTCTCTGTTATACAAATGGAGAACCTGAGATATGCAATGAAAACTTTTCCTAAGTTCACTCTGCAATTGTTGGTAACTAGACACTGAAGTTTTTGTGTCCATAAATTACCTTTGAATTTTGGAAAACCCAACTATTCATTTTATAATGCAGCATATACCTTAAGAAAATTGAGAATTACATGTGACAAGAAAACTCTGCTTTGCAAGGAACAAGGATATATCTTAACATTTCATTGTGCACTGAAGAAAAAAATTGATGGTGAAAGTACTTAGAAATAATGTTGTAGCAGTCACTTCACCTTAGGAAATTTTTAGGAATGTGGGACCCAAGAAATAATTAATATGATAAATTTTGAGAATATTTTGGTAAATTGTATTATGCTAATAAGAACTCTATCATTCCTGTTCCATATTATATCATACTACATTCAATATTAGTGTTTTAATTAAGATATGAGAAACTATACATGTGGATGTTTATATACATAAACATTCATAATGATAATATGTATGTCTTTATGTAGTATAATAAATCCTCTGAAAGTTTTGGAGGAACTGTCTCTAAACAAACATGGCACATTGTGGTGGTTTGAATGAGTGTCCCCCATAGGCTTTAAGTATTCAGACATTTGTCTCCAGTTGGTGGCACTGTTCTTGGAGGTCTTAGAAGGTGTNGGTGCTGGGGATCGAACCCGGGTCCTCTGTAAGAGCGGTCGGCGCTCTTAACCGCTAGGCCATCTCTCCAGCCCCCAAGAAAGGCAATTCTTGAAAGTATGATAATACATTTAGAAACAGTTTTCAGAACTTAGGTTGAGAAAATTGTCTTGTAGTAGATTTAAAACTTTTCACATATAAAGAAAATTTTCGAAAAATGTCTGTAAAGAATTCTCTGCATGTTTTATTATCCATCCTTTATTATATATGCTGCATCATTTTCTTTCTCTATCAGTTTTCTTTTGAATTTATTATGTTGTCTCTCACAACATAATATGTTTTCTTAAATGGGCATAAAAAGCAATTAATACAAAATATATAAAAGGCTAATAAGCGTCAGATAAAGTTCTAAATCCCAGAAAATATCAATGGCATGTATATTGAAATTTAAAGGCCTACAAATCTATAGAAATTGTTAAAGAATAAAATGAAATCAAGCTAATTAAATATAGCTATAGTTAATTTTTTAATAGATGATCAAGGACAATCAAAATGGTAAGGAACATAGGCTGGGGATCTAGAATGTTTGGTACCACAACTTGCTCAATGTGACTTTCACACAACTGTATCACGTCTTTGTTGTATTTTCCTCAATTGTGACTGTTCCTAGGCTCTGAGGGAATTGTGAGATTGCATATGATAATGTGGACATTGCTTGTGACCAGAAGCTTGTGCACGGAGTGTCTGATGATGAATAGCATTTATTATCACCCTTCAGTGAAAGCATTAAAGAATTAAAAATGCATAGCAACTCCATTTATAGGACTCTACCCTACAGAAATAACCACCCCTGGGCATAAATTTATTTTTACAAGAATATCTATTTCAACATTTAATGGTGAAATTTATAGAATATCTTAAGTGTTAATTAAAATAAGAAGAGTCACATAAATTTCTTTGACCTTTTCTTTATACGATGCTATGTAACTGTTTACAAAGACTGTCTCCAATCCCTGTTTATTGGGATGTAAAAATCTATAGATGCATATATAGAAATGTGAAAAACATCAGAGAACAGTTCAGTCATCTGATACCTCTGGAAGTTGTGAATGAGGAAAGGAAGGAAGGAAGAAACTTTCTCCCTTCCAGGAGAGAGGAACTGGAAGGGAGAAAGTTTAGGGAGGGCTAACTAACACTAAGGATGCTTCAAAAGGCCATATAGAAATATATATATAGAAATATATATAGAAATATATATATATATATATATATGAGTTTAATTGGCATTATCTTACACAAGAGACAATGCTTGTACCAGAAGCCACATGTTGCCAAGTGAAAAGCCTGGTGCCAGGTGCAGGTGTGGGATAACTTCCCTTGAGCTGTTGGTCGGGGCGTGCAGGAAATCCCTATGCAGAGCTAATGCCAATGCTCCTGGTTGCCACCAGAACTTGATGGTAAGACCCTATTGCTGAAGATACCGCAGGCTTCGGTCAGAGAACGTGGAGAAATCAAGTTGGCACTGGCCAGGAAACTTTCTCCATGATGGTCAGCTTTCATAGTACTGGAAGGTGCCATGTAGGTTCTCACCCAGCTGTGGAACTGTAATGAGCTGCAATAGTAGCTGCCAGGGCAAGACAGTCCACTAGATGGCCCAGGTGCTGGGGGCGGGGGAGGGGGCGGGGGTGGGGGCGGGGGCGGGGAATTACCAAACAGTTTCTGATTGGATTTAAGGCCCAAATCCATGGGAGGAAGTATGTTCCTGGTACTGGAAATCTGGTCTGGTCGTGATTCTACATTTGAGGAGATCATGGGTCTCAGGGTGAACCTACTACTATCATTTTACTAAATGAATGGGGTATCAAACTGCCTTCTAAATTTACATCTCTACCCATATATTAGTGCCACTCACGGACCTCATCACTGGATAGTTGTCAACACAGGAACTCACAACTCATCAGAGTGCAGAGAATTAGCATCTTTGGAGTGCCAACCATAAATGGGACATGGCTGTCCTGCCCTTTCCCCCCAGAGCTTGGGGGACTGTAGCAGAAAAGTGGGCTGAAAGGTGTGAGAGCCAGAGGCTGGGAGGATCAGAGCAAAATAGTCCGCTCTGGATCTGACGGAACTGCTGCCCTCCTGGGCTCGCAGCGGCTGTGGTCGCTGCGTAGGACCTGCACAGGAGCAAGCCTGCTGGGTTTCGGAGTGCAGAGTTAGAAGTAACAGGAGTGAAAGAAAGAGACCACATCTGACCTCAGAAGAGACTGTGGTTATTCTAGGCACGGCAAGTGACAGCCTTCCCGCATGCTGGAGGCATCTGCACTGCTGTGGAAGCAGAACGAAGGCTTTGTAGCATGGGTGCCGGGCTTAGGTGTGTGCAGGTTACAGCAGCTGCCAGGGGACATTCGGTTTGGGACACCTTAAATAACGGTTCCCTTCCTCCTGGCACCATTTGATGCAGTTTATCTCGAGAACCAGGGATTTATGGACTTCTGCCTGGGACTGTTTGTTGAAGGAGACAGGTTGTCTTGGGAAACAGGCCATCTCAACAAACAGTCCTCCCAGGAGAAAGGGGCGTGGCTGGTTGATGACAGTGGCACAGAGGAAGTGGCACTTCCGCTTTTCTGCAAATAGGGCAGTCTACCAAAGTCAGTCAACATTCCAGTATGAAGGGAGAAGGCCACGAGCTTCTAGCTCTATCTGAGCAGCTATTGACAGCGGATGGCCTGGAGGGGACTGAAAAACCAGTTTTGTTTAAGGGTGTGGCTCCTGGTAGGTCAGCCAAGCTCCAGGCCACTGTGTACGTGAGCACCACAAAGTGAACCTGGTGGATTATTAACAAAAAGGACACAGATTTGGGAGGGGATATAGAGGTGGGGTGGATTTTGGATGAGTTAGGGGTGAATAGGTCCAAAATACATTGCATACATGTATGACAATTCTCAGAGTTTGACCAAAAGTACATAGTATACATGTATGAAATTCTCAGAGTATGAGCAAAAATATTGTAATTTCTTAGAAATAAGTCCATTTATAAATATACTGACAATTTTCTAAGAGGAATCTCACTTGACTGCTAATAAATGTTTCTACTAGGGAAAGAAGTCTTTGAGATGGTGAAGACAGATTATGAATGTACTCTCGATGACTTATTTTTATGCAATATACATGTTTATTCACCCTTCGGTGGCAGTGCCGGCCTCTGGTCCCAGGGTCCCCATGCCAGGCCAGCACTCTGCCAACTGTGGCGCATCTCTAGCTCCCTTTATTCACTTTAAAAGCAATATTTTAGGGGCTGGAGAGATGGCCTAGCAGTTAAGAGCTCTGACTGCTCTTACAGAGGACCCGGGTTCGATCCCCAGCACCCACATGGCGGCCGAGAACCATCTGAAACTCCAATTCCAGGAGAACTCCAGTTCCAGGGGAATCCGACGCCTGCTTCTGACCTCCGCGGCATTGTGAGACACGGGTGCACAGACCTGCATGCAGACAGTACATTCATACACATACAGAAATAAATAAAATTAATAAAAAAAAGCAATATTTTAAAATTAAATGGTGGATTGAACTATATAGTCATAAACTAGAGTGCTTTTAAGTCAAATTTCCTGTCTTTTACCCTATTCTCCAGGCAATAGGGAGCCACAGGTGGCTCTTGAGGAGAGGCCTGGTCACAGCTACAGGAAGGCTCTGACTGGACAGCTCTCGGTCTTGTCGTCCTGCTCCCCACACTCTCTGCCTTCTTCTGGATCTCCTCAGCTGTCGGTGGCTTTTCTTTGATTTTCTTTCCTGAGACACGTGTGCAACCTTCAAGTTTATTTCTCTATTCAGATCTTTATTGTTTTCCCTTTTTCCCCACAAAAATTGGTTTCTGAAGCCAATTTGACTGTGCTATTGTTGAACTTTCTGGGAAGCTGCCGCCCATCAGAGTCTTATCTCAATGGCTACGGGAGGGTAAGGCAGAGGACACAGGCTCTGCCCCTCAGTAGCTATTGGCCTGAAGATTCATTTTGCACATTAAACCCAGGGAGAGGTCAGAGCAGAGACTGTAAGGCCTTATGCAGCTGTGACTTTCTCATAGCTCTAGGCATTAGAAGATAAGGCTCAAAGTCATGAGCCATGGGGAAAGAAAAATCCTGAAGAGCAACCCCTGATTTCTTTGTGTTGAGAGCTCAAAACATCTGGGTTGGGGGGTGGGGTGGGGCTTGGTCAGTAGCCAGTGGTGAGACACTGGGAACTCACACTGCTGAGACACTGGGAGCTCACACTGCTGAGACACTGGGAGCTCACACTGCTGAGACACTGGGAGCTCACACTGCTGAGACACTGGGAGCTCACACTGCTGAGACACTGGGAGCTCACACTGCTGAGACACTGGGAGCTCACACTGCTGTGCTGGGACCCACTGAAACCTCTCTCCTCTCTGTTCTCCAGGGGAGAGAGAGTCCTGAAAAGAGTGATTGGCCCTGGGTGGGGGCTGAGCCACTGCGTGCATGTAGTCAGAAGCTCTATGAGGCCTGATACCTCACAACCTCCCATAAACCCCAGCTCCCACCCTTCCTCCCTGTTACATGGCCAGGACCAGTGTTCTCTAGCAATGGGCTTGAGTTGAATGGATCTGGGTTCAAAGCTCCAGCCTATCAAACATCTCTGGGGTTTGGTTTTTTCAAAGACAGCACCAGCCTTCTCTTTTGCCGCCCTCCACTTCTCAGGCTCTCTCTCTTCCCTGCCAATATCCATCTTGCTCCTGTCCTTTGGAGACCTTATCTTCCCTCCTCAGCCTTTCTTGCCTCTCCTTTTGGTGTGTCCCTTCTATACTCAGAGTGGGCTACAGTATTCTTTCTCTTCTTCTCTCATGATGACTACCCACTCCAGGTAGATTAGAACCATGCATATCTCCACAGCAGTGGGCACAGAGCAAGTAGACAGGGTGCATGCAGTACCAGGTATTTTCAGTTCAACACAGAGGCAGTGGAA
Source organism: Rhizomys pruinosus (assembly GCA_009823505.1). NCBI lineage: Eukaryota > Metazoa > Chordata > Mammalia > Rodentia > Spalacidae > Rhizomys > Rhizomys pruinosus. The sequence goes on along the minus strand of VZQC01011667.1, from coordinate 1,006,690 downwards.
GCACAGGACATGATGAACACTTTGCCTGCTCCCTGTCACTGTCTGTTTCTTAAGGAGGTGAAATTCATTCACTGCAGGCATTGAGCTGTGCACAGCACTCTGAGTACATGGTCACTCTCAACATGAAATCAGACATGAACTGTTTCTTAGTCTTTGTACCTTAGTATGAAGTTGACAGTGCATTTCCCATCCCTGTTAAGTTTCTCTCCTTGTTAAAGCTCATTTGCATCAAGCATCAGTCATCTTAGATGGGTGAAGAGGGCAAGATAGAAAGGATGAGTGAAAGACCAGGTTAGCCCAAGTCCCTGTCTTAGGCTGACTTCTCCTTCTGACCCAAAGTGTCTACTCTTGTGCACCCCACACTTCTTTGAACCCCCAGGAGAAAAGGCTCCCAGAACTCCCTGTCCTCACACTGATGTCTGTATCCTGCCTGCAAGGGGAGGTTTGCTTCCTTGTTTTTGTGCTATGAGGCACAGTCTTGTTTGGAGGGAAGTGTGAACAAACAGACCTGAAGCAATTCCTCCTCTCCTCTGCCTCCCGTACCCCAACATCTGTTACTCCCTCATCCTCCTGCCTTTTTCCCTCAGTGTGTTCTGAAGCCAAGAAAACTGCCTGGGTTCACATCCTGGTTCTGTCGTAGTTTTGCTACTGAGTTCTATGAGCCTCTGCCTCAGCTTTTCCATTTGTGTAAAGCTCCCTGTCATGTCCTCCTCTGTGTGGTCAGTTTGGGTCGAGGTAGCAATGTACACATGTTCCAAGTTCAGTTAAATGCACCCCACTTTTTAAAAAATTTTTTTTATTAATTTTATTTATTTCTGTATGTGTATGAATGTACCGTCTGCATGCAAGTCTGTGCACTGTGTCGTGCAATGCCGCGGAGGTCAGAAGAGGTTCTCGGATTCCCCTGGAACTGGAGTTCTCCTGGAATTGGAGTTTCAGATGGCTCTCGGCCGCCATGTGGGTGCCGGGGATCGAACCCGGGTCCTCTGTAAGAGTGGTCGGCGCTCTTAACCGCTAGGCCATCTCTCCAGCCCCGAAACCCAAAATTCTTAAGGTGATAGAAGAAAATGTTGGGAGCNTCTCGGCCGCCATGTGGGTGCTGGGGATCGAACCCAGGTCCTCTGCAAGAGCGGTCGGCGCTCTTAACCAGTGGGCCATCTCTCCAGCCCTGATGCACCCCACTTTTACTGACAGTAGGCATTGCTGCAGAAATCCCAAGAACAAGTTCACAAGAAGCATTAAATGAGGCAAGAGAGAAGCCTTCGGGGTGTTGATTTTTTTCCAGAAGACAATCTGTCCACATTTGGAACACACACTGGGGTTGTGTGTGTTGTGTTAGCTTCTTGGAAAGCATTGTATGTGAGGAGGTCTGTCCTCCAACCTGTGGCAGATATCACTCATGAAACCCATTCGTTGCTTCATTCTTAACAAAGGACACTTGGGAGCAACAACCATCTGCTAGAAACGGAAACCTGAGTGGCATTCTGAGAAGAAAACAGGCTGGTTTCAGAAAAAAGCCAGGGTGCCTTGAATCCTGGTTCTCCGAGAAAGTGTGACAGCAGCCTTAAATCCTGTTGTCATCTGCATCTATGAGAAATGTATTTTAACTTGCCTTATGAGGGTATTTTTGATAATGATTAAATATTATAGTACATACTCACCAAGTATACACAGAGAAAGATTAGCCAGGGGCTACCTCTATTGAGAACACACACACACACACACAGAGAAAGAGAAAGAGAGAGAGAGAGAGAGAGAGAGAGAGAGAGAGAGAGAGAGAGAGAGAATGAGAATGGATATGAATTAGCCAGGGTCTGCACCAAATATAAGAACATATGTATCAAGGAAAGAGGAGAACCCTGCCTCAAGAGAACAAGTGTGTTTACTAGACAGGGAATGCACCTAAAGGGCGGCCTCTCATGGCAAAGGAGGGCATCTCTCTTACAGACTCAGGGTTTTTATATTTCTTCTCCCTTTGGGGAGGGGGAAAGGGTTTGTGGTTGAGATTGTGTCATATCAAGGGAGCAGTTGCAGGATGGGTTGAGCCATATTGGAGAGGGTAGTTGAGGGTGAGATGAGCCATACTGGAGAAGGCTATGATTTTAACTGATAGTCCTTTGATGAGCAGAAGCTGCCAGATTTAGATGCCACATCCAGCAGCGTGACCTCTAAGGCCCCTTCTATCCCCAATTTTCTAAGTATAGCCTCATGAGAAAGTGAGAGTGAAAGTAATTATCAAATCACAAGGAGAAAGTGCCTTGCTAGGAAAAGGCTGGCACTTTCTAAGGGATATATAATTAAAGCCCAGTAGATTAAGATCCTTTAAGAAATGAGTAATACAAAGATTAAGGCACATCTGATGGAGCTTCCTGAATGGCTGTTCAAAGATTTATAGGCAAAGGATAAAGCAGGTCTGAGGAGAGAGGAGAAAAAGCTTCTTCTCTTGCATTGAGCAGTGGAGGGAACCATTCGGGAAAGGAGATCTGGCTGCGAGTTTCACACCAGGACCAGAAGCTGCACTCCAAATTCACTCCTGGGTAAAGGAAAAGAAAGCCCCCTTCCAGTGAGTGGGGGGATGGGGTGGGTGTCAGGAGTTGGCGGTTTGGCACGTCACGATCCTTTCTTCGGAGGGTTTTTATTATCATGCACAGAAAATGAGCAAAGGAACTTAGAGTAATTAGGAGGTAATGAAGTTGTCAGAATAAGCTATTGACCAAAGAGCAGACAAGGAGTAGATGAAAAATTTAAACGTTTCTAATTTAGCCCATGTATAAGCCGCACATCCTTCGGCCATTTGGGAATTGTCCTCAGTGTCTAATGAATGAGATTTCTGGGCAAAGCAGGGAGTATCCCAGAAGGCAAAGGAAGAAAAAACTGGAATCAAAGTCCAAGATGATAATGGGGAGAGTAATAGAAATGGTAATCAGTCCCTGACGTTCTTCATCTGGTTTTGCAAAACATTTGAGCATATATTATCTCATTCAATTTGCAGAGACCAGAGGAGAGAAATTTGCAGATGTGGGTGCAGAATCTTGAGGTCAGAGGATGTGCAGAAAGTTGATGTTGGGCCCAGTGCATTGAATAGGGTTTGTTACACAGAAGATGGATATCGCTGCTTTAAAAGAAGAAAACCCCACTCCCTGTCATCAGCAGAACAACAGCAATAATGTCAGAGAATACTGGTAACCCAGCAGCAAGGCGGGAGCCTAGGCTGGCTTTCACTTATGGCCTAGCGGTTAAGAGCACCGACTGCTCTTGTGGAGGACCCGGGTTCGATCCCCAGCACCCACATGGCGGCTGAGAACCATCTGTAACTCCAATTCCAGGAGAACTCCAGTTCCAGGGGAATCCGACGCCCTCTTCTGACCTCTTTGGTATTGCATGACACGGGTGCACAAACCTACATGCAGACAGTACATTCATACACATAAAAAAATAAATAAAATTAAAAAAAAGAAGCCTGCCCTCCAAGGGCCACAGACACACCTCTGTGTTCATGGAGCCCCCACCCTACACTTGTGAGGACCATCACGGGCAGCAGCTCCAGAGCATCGTCCAGGCCTCATCCAGCCTCAGCAGGATGCCGTGGGCGTGTTCTCACTGCCCTCAGCCTCCAGGAACCCAGGACTGCCTGTGGTCCAGCTGACAGGCAACGCTACTCTCAGACCAGGAGGGTTCTGCGGGTGCTGCCTTGTCAGATCCGAGTGACTGGAACGTTTCTGGGGTGGCTGAGGTGTCTAGAAGGGCAGGACCAACACCATAGGAAGCACGGGGCAAAGAGGAGGAAGCCGGCACAGGGAGACAGGAACCGAACAGTGTGTGGGCGGCTGTGTCCTTTGGGGAACTCAGGTGGAGCTGTGCCCTGGGAGTGCCGATGTGCTCCTGCCCCCAAAGGCGGATTTACATGACCTGTCCCTCGTTCCAACTCTGTTTCATCCTGCTCCTTCTCTGATTGTTTCCTTCACCTGAACCCAGTGGCTCACACCTAGAACTTGAAGCTCACCAAAGCACACGGACATGCCTCCCAGCCACTGGTCATCTTGTAGCTAGTACCCATCAGTGCCCCCATCTGCACAGCAGCCCCCCGGAAGTAGATCTTCCATTGAACCAATTCCCAGCCACTGATGATGTCCTCTGGATCCTTTTTCCCCCAGCTATGGTTCCATAACCATGTAATTCCTTCTGAATGATTGTAGCTCTCCCTCTCCCTCTCTCTTTTTCTCTATATTATATTCACTTGGAAAACTCGTAACTCTAATAAAATAAAATTGCCCTTTTACTTATTACCAGTAAGATCTGACTGGAGACAGACCCCCAAACCCAGCGTCTGGTCTCATTTTAATCTATGACATGAACCTAGAACTTGAGGTATCATTCATTGCTTCCCGGAAGCTATTCTAAGCCACTGACTCTTCATCTCCCTCTCCTAGGCAGTCAGCCATACTTGCTCCTCCAGGTGCCCCACACTTCCTCCTCACTCCTTGCTCCCAGTGGGTGGCACTTCTCTCCACACCCCTGAGAGTACTGAGCTTAGCAGAACTTCCATGACCTCCTCCTTCCCGGACTTGTCCTTGTAACGGCCCTCCCCTCATCTGTCCCACACAACCAGAACCGAGGGCTTTGCCTTCTCACCCCGGCAGGCCTGGAATTTGTTGGCACACTATTTTCTTGCCTCTCTACTGCTGTGTTCTCTGCAGAGAGGGCCTTGACTCCAGGAACTGTACTATTATTCCCAACCTCGTTGCCTCCCAGAGTATTCTAGCCAAAGGGAAATGTGGATAGATTGTTGAACGGCAGAGAAAGGGAGAGCTACATAGATCCAGCTCTTTCTCCTTCTCTTTAGAACCACAGGACTCTACCACCTCTGCTTGCTACCTCCAAAGCCTGCAGCGGCTCCGCCCTCTGCCTCACCAGGCGACAGCAGCTTTCTGCTTTCACTCCCCATAGGTTAGCTGAGGTAGCTGCTCATCCTCTCATTTCTGTCCTCTTCTGTGTAAATAATTCTCTCAGCAGCCATACAAGATGAGTAAGTCCTGGAACTCTGTTTACAACCTAGGGTACCTGATTAATAGTTCTGTGCCATGTGCTGGGAGGAAAGATCTCAGGTTAAGTGTTCTTCCCACAAGACAGAACAGGAAGAGTCTAATGGAGGAAATGCCCAGCACTTCCTCCATTAGACTCTGGTGTGGTGAGGGTTCCATGGCTGTACACTTGTTGCCAAGCACATTAAGGTGCATCCACTGAGTATCTACAGACTCTTTGAAGGTCAGTCAATCTTAATAAAATGATTATTAAAGATCCTCAAGGGTGTGAATGTGTAATGTGATCTCTCTTAGTTAAATCCTGAATAATTCACTTCGTATAATTAAAAGTGAGGTTTATCTTCTATACTCTGGCATAAGACACTGAAGAGTCTGATTTAATGTCTGATAATTTTCAGATACTCTCAGAAATGATTGTACTTTTGTTAAATTAGCTAAATATATAAGGAGTCATGATACGAATTCCCTCCTCGTTATGTCAAGCTGTTAGTGGTTTCAGTCCCTGCCATTTCCCTAAGATCAAGTGTTTTCCTTGATGCAGCAATAAAGAGCTGGTGCTGAATGAACTACAATTAAACCACGTGGGTCCAAGAATCAGGTGGAGATGGGAGTGAGATCTCACTACGGCATCAGATGTTCCACTTACAGGGTCTTGTGACCTGCTTCCTCAAGTGTGGGGTTTGCTTGTCCAGAAATCTTAATTGTCAAGGAAGGATGCTTCCTCTCAAGGACCCAGAACTGTCTGGTCTAACTTGGAAGTTGAGCTTGTTAGTGGGTTCCCCTTGCCATTGAGCCAACAAGACAAAAAAGGGGGCGTCTGGTATACTCAAGAAGCACTTAATCTAATTACCAAGGGACCCTGGGTGTTTGCTGCAAAATCAGAGCAGGGACATCTGTGTCCTGTCTCCGGACTCTGGAGCACTTCATAGAACTCCCACGCTGAGTAGCAAAATCTAAATGGGGAACTCTAGGAGGCTGTGAAGGAAGGCTTATAAAAGACCCAGACTTGTAGGACTAAAAGTGTGTGTATCACCCACTCCCTGAGAAAACACAACAGAACAAACAAAAACTAAAACGCCAGTTGAGGGCAAAGGGAGTACGGAGCAGTGAGCAGAAGAGAAAACGTTGTGAATCCCAACCCTAACCTGAAGAGCCGCTGCAGAAACAGCAGCCACAGATCCTTGTCAGGCCAGAGCAAGCCATGGCTGCTTTCCTTTCCCTTTCTTCACCATTTTGTCAGAGTGATGAGAAAAATAAGTCCTACAACACCATGTGAACTTTGGCGGTTTTGTTCCCACCATCTTGCGGTCCAGCTGCCATGTCTACCCTGCGCTTCTGGGCCTTGAGGACAATCAAGGAACCACGTGGAACTGACGCAGACAAATGTCTGAGCTACAGCCAACATCCAGTGCTTCTCCACTGGCCACATGGACCACTTTCCCTCCTGTAGTCCACTGAGCAGCCCCGGTTGAGGCTCTCTGGAGCAGGACAAGCTGTGCTGCTCCAACCAGACCTACCTTTAGAGAGTAACAAGGAAAAGGGGTTGGACTGATATCAGCAGTTAAAAGCATTTGCTTCTCTTGCAGAGGATCTGAGTTTGGTTCCAAGCATCTACATCAGGTGGCTCGGAACTGCCTGGAACTCCAGTTTCGGTGGAATGTTCTCTTCTGACTCTCACACCTGTGTACATGCTAACAAGCAGGTGCACACACACGCACACACACACGTAAAGCTTTAATAATAAAAGAACATAATAAAGAAATAAACATGACTTTTAAATGATTAACTGTGTAAATTCATGGGGTATACAGTGTGCAATGATCCAAAGAGAAGAATTAACATTTCTATCTCAAACCCATTGGTGATTATATAATATATGCGCATATTTATGAGGTACATTGTGATATTTCAACCCATGTGTACCATATGTCCTGATGGAATTAGGGTAATTAGCATCTCCAGCTTATTGCTACTCTGAGTTTGGAGTTTGTTTCTTCTAGTTATTCACAAGATACACGACAGGTTACTGTGAACTCTAGTTGCCCACTGCGCTGTCCAGCAAGCAATAGGTTTTCAAGCACAGGTAGGCTAGTGTGACACCTCAGGAGACCAGGGCACTTTCCCTTGCACCTGCTCAGAGAACTCACTCCAGGTCACGCTGAAGTGGCTTTTGCATAGCTGTTCTCTTTCCTCAGAAGTTCTTTCCTGAGGACGCATATGAAACTAGAGTTCTCGCTTCCTTGAGTCCTGTCAGCGAGGCTGTGTCTGACCTTGCATAAACTATCAGCCCACCACACATAATCCTTAGCATTCCAGGACCCTCTATCCAGTTTCTTTTCCTCTTGACGCACTTAATACCTTTTTAACACATCATGCAATTTTCTTATTATGCTTGTTTGCAATTGTTTTTCTTTCCTATGTTAACTTCCATGAGGTCAAGTTCTCTCTTATTTCTGTCCAGCTATCTATCCAAGCCTCACAGGGACCTGGCCGTGGTAGGAATCATGTAAACACTTACAATGAAAAAAGATAAATATTTAGGGATAATCTTAACAACAAAAGCAGGAAAAATCTGAGCCTTTTCACCCAGACTCAAGGGGCTAAGATCTGGAGCCCCTCCCTGTCTGTTCCCTCTCTGAGATATTTTCTAAGACCTACTAAACAGTGTAAGGCCATAACTCAAAGGATTGCTGAGCTCACACTTTATAATGTATCATCCATTGTAATGTTTGTTCCACAGACATCTCACTAAACTTAAACAAGCAGTACCTCTAAGACAGCTTGGTGGGCAAATACAAATAGAAACAGAGAGGTTTCTTTATTGCAAAAGCTCTCAGAGCCTTTAAGCTCATGAGTGTTGTGGTTTTACCAACAGGAACTTCGTCCATTTCCCATGTGTACAAACCGCGGAACCCCTGTCTTGATAAGACGATCTGGTAAGATGCACTTGTAGAAATGCAGCTCTATCTACTGATGGCCACCATCAACTTGTTACTGTAATAATTTTAATTGCCACAAATAATTAACTCATAACTCTTATCTCAATCACTAATGCAGTTAGTAATTCTACATTAACACCAGACCTGCATTCATAGGATCATAAAGATTAACAATTCACTTTGAATGATTAATTGCAGTTTCACTTCCTAGTCTACATTAATTAAATGTCAGTCCAGAGAAATCACATTAGTGAACCTGGGGAACCCACCCTCAGGTGGTTCAGTGGGGTTCAGACTACCTGACTCTGTTCCTAGCTTCTGTGACTTGGAATGGCAACAAAACTCCTGAGGTTATTTCATATTTGTTTTGCTTTGATCTAGGTGTTTAAGGGAATAAGATTCCCACAGATGGGCAGCACTGAGGAAATCCTGCATGCATTGCTCTTTTCCACCCAAAGTGTCTCCACTGTCTTACTTGCCTTCTGCGAGCTGGTGTGATTCATTTATCCACACCGTGGTGTCGTTCACGTGGTAAAGGCTGGGTCCTCAGGTGACATTGCTAGGGAACTGGCAGAACCTTTAACAAGTGGGACCAGTGGGAGGTCTTCGGTCACTGAAGCTGGGCCTTTATGGAGTCTGCGGAACCCTGCCCAACCATCTCTCTATCTTTGCTCACTGGCCTCTTTGTGATTTTACTCTGACAGCACCTCCCACCTTGATGTGCAGCCCACCACATTCCAAAAGCAACAAGGCCAATCAATCTTTAGAGAAGCCTCTAAATCTGTGACCCCAAATAAACCTTTTCAACTTTATCTCAGATTTTTGCTGTAGTGATAGAAAAGAGATTAACATACTATGTGCTAGGGACCGTCTTAACAATCTCTGGTATAATGCCTATAAAAACCAGTTATGGGTCCTTCAACAGAGTCAGAACAATGAAGCAGAGACTACTTGGGTAACTCTATACTCTATGAAGTTACCATAATCAGTGTCTTGTGGCTATATCCGTCCACAAATATACGCATGCACATAGTAATGTGTTTGTAAGGTCTGCAAAACAATGTATTGCAAGGGCTTAAATAATTAGGAGAGAGCAGGCAGGCTGAAGGAGCTCAGAGTTAAGCAAGATGATCTTTATCCAGGTAGGCCAAATGGTCAGTAGCTAGAGGACATCCCCTCTTCAGCAAGAGATTTTCTATTTGTGATGAGAAGCAGGTCTGAAGGTTGAGCACAAGTTGACAGCCCCGGGGGAGATGTCAGTCCAGGAGAGCAAGAGCATTGCCTTCTCCCAGGGCTGCCTCACATCCCTGCAAAGTCAGATGGAGCCAGTCCCTGATTTGGAGGGCTCCAATCTAAACTTTTCATACTTAACATGTACAAAGCAGAGACAGGTGGATATCTCTGTGTGACTGACGTAAGCCTGACCTACATAGCTAGCTCCAGGCTAGCTGGGGTTACAAGGAAAACCTGTCTCAAAACAAAAAGAAATAAAAAAAGATGGTACAAAACCAATACACATCCTATGGGAATTATATTTTGATTTGATGGGCATTTTTTGAGACAGAATCGTATTCTGTATTCCTGGCTGGTCTGGAACTCAGTGTGTAGACTATGCTGGCCTTGAACTTGCTTTGATCCTCCTGCCTCCCCATCTTAAGGGTAGAGATGGCACTTCTGTGTTGATATACCTGGCAGAAATGATATTTGAAATTTGCATCTTTTCCTGGGTTAATGGGATTTGGTGGTGAGCAGCCACAGCACCCATGCTCGCAAAGCTAGTGTCAGGCAATAGGATCCCCTCTCTGAGAGGAAGGCAGTGGAAGTGAGCCTGAGCTGCAGCTCCCTGTCAGTCATGTGATCATAGAGGCAGGCGAAGAAGACAGTAAACTGTGACTAAGCTAGACTGTCGAGTAGACCAGATGCTTGAAATGCCTTCTCTACTTAATGATATTTTCAACTTCAACTTTCAAAGTAAGTGGACCCCATGATGAGTCCAGAACCTTCCGTGCTATAAGTCAGCCTGTGTACTCTGTCCTGTCTCTACATTCGGGACATCTAATAGCTAGCTAGACCCCAAGCAGTTTAGCCTTCATTATGTCTGAGTCTTTGGGCCTGTCCTAATCCAGTGGCTAGCATACAAATACATCTAGAGGTAAAGGTCCACCCATAAGCAGTAGCATTCATTTGAAAACTATAAAAAATTTCTCAAACAATTCAATATAAAGAATGGAGACAAATACCCTCACATAAAGCTGTGCTTGAACTCTCTTTTTCCAAAACCTGAGTGAAGCTGGAGCCAATGAGGTCGTCATGCAAGATTGGAGATGAGATGGGCTGTCTGACCTCAGTCTTGAGACTTGAGGAGCAACTCAGGATTCATTCTCTCTCTCTGTTTCTCTTCTCTCTCTGCTGCACACACACACACACACACACACACACACACACACACACACACACTGACTCATACATCCAAACCCCATAAGCACAAACAAACCAATGAGCACCCTGTAGGCGAGATTTCAATCTCTCATCAACTTCCCAAATGACATTTGGAAAGTTCTTTGCACAAATTTGACCTTGTTGGTTCCATTTGCAAAGCTGATTGGACCAGGGTACACTATGGTAGACACACAACATGGATATCCACACTTCAGCTCTCGCTGCATAGAAGTCCATTATCATTTGATCAAAGCAGCCTTATTCATCGGGCTCAGAAGGGGTCTGAGAACACTTCCCAACACTGTGCTCTAGGAAATAATACCAGAGTTGCCCTGGGTGTCATTGCTTGGCTCAATGACACCACAACGTCCAGCATGCGCATGCATCCTTAGATGAAAGAATTTCAGTCATCTCATTTTCTCCTCATATATCATCTCCACCTCTAGAAATGTCCTTTAAGTCATGTAAATAACAGTCTATAATAATTGTCTAAAGTGTCCTGTGAGCCATGTTTCCCAAGGTATTTGCACCTGAAGGTCACTTGTAGCCTAAAGTCCTTGATGCAATGAACAATCTTCTAATGAAATATCTATTTTGAAGACAAAGTCCTAAGTAGTGACAGGTACCTTAATAACTAAATCCTGGCTGCTTACAAGCAAACACATTTTTAATTGGGTTTCTTTGGAGACCCCCTCCAGTGTGGTATCCTGAGGAAGGTTCTGACCGGCAGCCTTGTGTGAAGGGCACTTCACAACTTTGGGTACTAATTATCCTCTGGAGGAAAGAGGAGAGACCTCAGCCAGCAGCTGGCTGCAGTGTAGGTCCACTCTCTGGAGTTGGTCTTTTGTTATTTCAATTTCCTCAAACTTGTAATCAGGAGGAACCTATGAACCCTTCATTTTCCTGGCCCCAAGTGAGCAGAACACTCACTATTCAGTAAACTTTTCAGAGCCCTCCTCTCCAAGGGTAAGATAAAACTGACAACAAAACACGTTCACTCATGGAATAACTTGGAGTAAAAAAGATGCTTATCCAAAAGCGTGTATGGCTTAATAATACTGCTGTAATTTTTGTTTCATTGGATGAAAACGGCAATTGTTTTTGCCTTTGCTTCCATGGGTCAAGAGTTCAGAAGGCTAAGTGGGGATGTTCCAGAAACGTTCCACGTAGTGTCGGTTCAGCAGGTTGTTTGAGGTTACCAGGCATGAAATCACCTCACTCATGTGTCTAGGGCTGTAATACCCACTATCAGTTGGAAGCCTCGGTTCAGCTCTATCGGACATCTTTCTCTTTAGATGGTTTCTATCTTAGGATCACTGTTTTCGAGGCAGAAAGTTCATGACAGGCAGTACTGTCTTCACAACAATGCTGGCATCACACAGTTGGAGAGCTCCTGAATGTGGGGTGTGGCGGACACAGAAGGGGGTGTGGCTAGCTGGTGAGCCAGGATGTGCACTGAGAACAAAAAGGGTTATTCCAGTCATAGCAATCAGTCCAGTCTCTAGGCCCTAAGCCACTCCCATGATATAAGCATTAATAAACGCTTAGTCACCTTCCACTAAGCTCTATCTCTGCTGGTTAATATGGCTTATCAACTTGACAGGATCTAGAAGAAGGTTCTAGATTAGATTGTTTGAGGTAGGGGGTCTCCATTCCACAGGCTGGGGTCCTGTACTGAATAAAAAGGAGACGGTGATCTGCGCACTAGAATCCACTGTTCTCCACAGTAGATGCCATGTGGCCCCTGCCTCACTGTCCTCCTACCATGTCTTCCTAGACATGATGGCCCGCACCTTAGAACTGTGAGCCAAAATAAACTCTTCGTTCCTTAGGTTGTCATTGTCAGGCCTTTTGTCACAGCAACAGAAATATTACTCATACAATCTCTAAAAGTTCCTGTCAACAAGTGGTCATTGACCAGAAATCTAGCTAATAAGGTTTCTTCCAGTGACGTATTCTGTTTTCAAAGCTTTTATCTGTGCTCTCTCTGTAATATTAGTCTGAATAACATCAAGAAATCATGGATACCAATAACAAGAGAAGGAAAGGTGTGCTCTGTCCACCTGGATATGGTATCTCCCACTTCTTAGGTATTTTCTGTCTCTTAAGTGGAAAGACACATAGATGCTAACACTTGGTAGACAATGAGCAGCTTTAATTAATTTTCTTGATTTTACATAAGTAAGAGTAGACATCTTGGTGTGTGTCAGTGCAAGATTGCTTCTAACTTGTCCCCAGTATAGGACATTATGGACTGTAAACCATATGTTAATTATAAGCCTGTTCTTCACATCCACTGCCCATATGTGATGTCTCTACTTGATTTCGTTACCCACCTGGCTACGGACTTCAACAGCTGCTGCATTCCTCCTGAAGAATCCACGTGTACCAAAGCATTAGTGAGTGATGTGGATTAACCAACAGTTATAAAATGGAGAAAATTTACATAGCACAACCCTCAGCAAAATTAAGAAAACATATATCCCTTGCTACACATTTCTCTTTCTCGGTCTCTTCTCCAGCAGGATCTTTGGCAGTTTGTCTTCCTCTCCTGCTTCCTCCCACTGTGCCAGCCTCCTGGGGTCCTTCCTTCTCACCCCTGTCAGAGTTCCAGGTCTTTCAAATTCATCTCATCTGTCATGCAAAGTAATCCAGACCCTTCCACCTGAATTCTTCACCTTTTTCAGTAAAACATTTTGTCTGTTTTTTTTCTTTTTTTTTTTTTAAATAAATTTGAGGATTTGATACAATGTATCTTGATCATATTTGGCTCCCTCTCCCTTTCCACCTCCCTCCCCCTTACTGCCTCCCCTCATGTCACTTATTATTATTTGTCTTTTTAAAAGCCTGTTGAGTCTAATCTGCATTTCCTAAATGCTCTTGGTTGTGCGTCCATCCCTTGGAGTCTTACTAACCTACCAGGAATCATACTAGTAAGGAAAACTGACTGTCTCTCTCCCAGTGTCTATCAGTTGCCAATACATGAGAACCACCTCCCCAACCCTGCTGGGTCCGTCTGAGTTAGTTTACACGGGTCTGTCCCTGCTGCCATAGTGCTGTGCGTCCACATGTACAACTGGACTGTAGTGTTCAGACAACAGGCCTTTCTTGTGTTCTTCTGCCATCTCGGCTCTTTCAATCTTTGTACCTTATTCCACTTTTCTCAGTTTTAAGAGCCCAGCCAGTGAAAACTGGCAGATAGAAAATAGAAGAATGTTCTGGCCCAGTTCTAGTCACCCAGCCCACCAGCACCATCATCATGACCCAGATAAACCAAGACAGGGCCACAGAGGCTGGTTTTGGGGTTCACTTTGGCTCATTTATTCACGTGTCCAGCTACTCTACAAGCAGCTCCTGAGCTGGACACAGCACCTGTCAGACGTGGTGCTCATCGTTAGTGTAGGGTGAACAATCTGCCTGCATACATCCAAGATTTGAGCACCTGCAAACAGACATTCATAAATACAATAAGAACCAGGTGGATATTGATAGAACAAAACAGTATAATAGGAAACAAGAAAAAAAAAAAAAAAAACTATTATATATATATATATATATATATATATATGTTCAAGCAGGACGTCCATGAGTTTGGGGCACTTGGGATGAGATACAAAGGTGTTTAGGGTGGGAAAGGAAACCTCCATGGGAATTGTGGTTTAATGATGAGTCACGGCCTAGACACGAGTGGGAGTGCTGGGAAGTGTGTGAGCCGGAGGACGGGCTGAAGGCCAGAGAAGCAGCTCCTGGTGCACCGCCAAGCTGTCTAACTCGGAACCAGAAAGGAAACCCAACAGTACAAGCGACCCAGGCCCGAAAATGGGAGGGGGATCCCCAGAAGAGCCTCAGCAGCTTCTGTCTGGGGGAACAGTAGCGTTTATTTAGCTGGGGCCTTGGGCGCCAGCTGCCCCGGGCACCAAGAGTTCTCTAGTTAGTAGCTGGAGACATGACGTGGGTGCAAAGGAACATGGGTAATGAGACATTCTTGCCTCCTTCACGCCTATGTATTGCCACGTGCGACTCCTAAACCTTCTAGTGTAAAGACCCCACTTTGTTTCCAAGTTCTTGGCCTTTCTTGGCTGCTCCTAACCTAGGGCCACAGAGGGGCGGGAACTCAGGAAGCGGAGTCTCCCGCGTGATTTTTGAGGCTATGCTCATAGAAAGCCCACTCCTCTTTGCCATAAATAGACTACGATGGTTCTTCTCACCACCCTTCTCACCAAACATCGCTTTTCCCTGTACCATATTCCTTCTGTGTCTGACTATTCCCACAAACTCTTAAGCCCCGATCCATAACTCTCCCTTTCTCTGGCAAAGAATGGGAGGATCACATACATGTTCTCCAACTCCAAATGTCTGTCCCTACTTTCAGAGGCATGTAGCAGGGAGCCAGACAGAGGATGCTCGTTACTCCTCCTAGAGGCACACTGTGTCTGTAAGAGGAAAAACAAAAGAAAAACCAAAATGTTAGGTAGAGATAGGACCACCATTGTCCCTTTTAAGGCTCTTTCAAGATTTATTACTGTGTTTCAAAATGTTTATTGAGTTTAATAATAAAATAGTAATAATGTCCAGTATTTATTGAGCATTTAATATATGCCATAATTAAAGAATAATGTCCAATATTTATTGAGCATTTAATATATGCTTGACACCCTGTTAAATTCAATAAAACCATTATTTATTTTATCACCACATTAGCCAATGAATTGAAAATTGTTACATCAATTTTATAAAAAGAGACTAAGTAAGTGTATTGTTCTTTCTCCAGATACAAGACAATCTGAGATAATACAGAAACATATGTTCCACAGACATATTAGGAACTGATAGAGATTATGGATAAAGTATAATAATTTAAAAAGATAAATTGTATGAATCTTAGTTTTTAAATAAAGTATTAAGTGTGAAAATAAACAATTGAAAGCTAGAATAAGCATCGCAACATGTTATACTGTGGTGGCCCTGGTGGAGGTCAAACAGCAATGAACTTAGAAAATAGACCCAGACTTGCCTGAGCGTGGGTTTCAGTCTCATTTAGACATAGGACATAGGTGTGTAGTTTGTGATAGGTGGGAGGTTAAAACTGAGATGGGAGAAATTTTCAATGCAAAATAGAATTAGAAAAACTGCAACTATTAGATCTAAGGTCTGCTTGATGAGATAAAGCCCAACGTTGATAACAGGCTAGACAGGTCACAGGACATAGGGGAGAACCTAATACTAGATTTCTACTGAATAGTTACCATATTAAACTAATGACATTATAATAGCCATAGATTCACATCTCTCAATTCTCATAAAGGAAGTTTCTTCAAGCAGCAGATGAATACAGAAACCTACAGGGTCAGTGTACAGAGAACAAGAGACTGCAGGGTGCTTGTCCCTGAATAGGACACCTGTATCCAACTTCTGTGTCCCAAAGCCTAGGGATGATTGCAGAAAAGGGGGGAGGAAAGATTGAGAGAGGTAGGGAATGGCCACAGGGAAACAGAGTTTTCCAGCCAGCCAGCCTATGAACATACAGCACGCACAAGTCCCATGTAAGCACAAACCAGACAAAACCCCAGCATAGACATGAAGAAGTGGGTAAGTAACCCCAACCCAATCAAAGGAAACTGGACAACTGATGGTTCCTGGGAGGGGCAGAAAGTCTCTTTCAAGGATGAGACTCTTCGTAGATTAACCAGGCTCCAGTGGATGGACCTGTACTGGAAGACAGCAATAGGGGACACCAATTACAGTATGTAGAATATACTGGTATATATATATATATATATATATATATATATATATATATATATATGAGAGAGAGAGAGAGAGAGTATTATATAGAGAGAGTATATTTTATATATAGAGAGTATTAGAGAGAGAGAGAATAAAGAGAAATATAGATGGGGAGGATCAATGCCATCAAATTATATTGTATGAGAGTCACCTGGAAGCTACCTCCCTGAAGGCTGGCTCCACCTCCCTGAAGGCCGGCTCCACCTCCCTGAAGGCCGGCTCCACCTCCCTGAAGGCCGGCTCCACCTCCCTGAAGGCCGGCTCCACCTTCCTGAAGGCCGGCTCCACCTCCCTGAAGGCTAGCTCTCATAGTTTTGGAGAGCACTATGCGAACTGCAAAGGGAGAACATCAATCGAAGTCCTAATGACCACAAGGACCAGAACAGCTAACTATATTGGTGCATTAGTGGCAATTTTATCTTGTGGATAATCAACAGCTCCCTAATTGAACCACTCAATGGGAGGGTATTTACCTATGATACTGTAAATATAGCCAAATACATATGACTAGAGAGGTTATAGATCCTAGAGAAAACAGCAATGTTGTAATATCCCTAGACAAATGCAATTTCTTACTATGTGCTAAATATAGATCCTTATATTTACAGACAAGTATCCCAGTCACCGCTCATCAAAGAAGCTTCTTTTACAATAGATGGAGACTGTTACGGAGTTCCACAACTGGTCATATACAGAAATAAGTACCTGTGAAATGCCCAATCCAAAGTGACACATCTACAAGGGAACCTCTACACCTAAGGCTCATGGAACATAGCTGAGCAAGGGGTAGAGAGAATATGAATGCATCTCTCAACTCTCATCAATGAAGCTCTCTCTTACAACAAAGGGCAATGAACACAAAAGACCACAAATGGTCAAAGCACAGAGAATAAGAGTCTGCAGGGTGTGGGCCCCTGGACAGGACTCCTATATTAAACTTCACTCACCTAGGGCTCAGGGACCCCTGCAGAAGAAGAGGTGGAAATTCTATTAGAGCCAGGGGGATGAGGTATATGACCGTATTAAAATAGAGCCAGGCATGGTGGCGCACACCTTTAATCCCAGCACTTGGGGAGGCAGAGACAGGTGGATCTCTGCGAGTTCAAGGCCAGCCTAGTCTATCTACAAAGTGAGTTCCAGGCCAGCTACAGGGAGACCTTGTCTCAAAAACACCAAAAAAAAAAAAAAAAGAGTGTCTTATAGGCTTCTGGGACCTTGTTTTATGAACTTACAGCAGTGGTGACAACATGCACAAGACCCATGCAGACAAAATTCCAGCACAGAACGGTAGAAATGTGTCAGCCCCAATCTTAGCCAAAGAACTACTGGCAGCTGATTACTACTGGGTAAGGAAGAGCTGATCTTAATGAGAGTTGGCCTAGGTCAGCTGACTACACCTCAGTGGATGAACTTGCACTGAGGGATACCTGTGGACACTGGACACTAACTTGATTTGGTAGGCATCAGCATAAATGACAGAATGCATGAAATCCAGCAGAGGTGAGATGGCAGGGTGCTGATGGCAAAGGGGAGAAAGATCATTAAGACATTGTGTATGAATACACAAAAATTTAATAAAAATATACAAAAAAGAAATATCAAAAATTCAATAAAGGTAAAATAAATTAAAAAAGAAAAACTGCAACTACAAAGACTGGGAATTCAAATAGAAGTTTCTTTCCACACAGAACTTTACAGAAAATAAAAACACCAACTGATCAAATCATATGGATTTGGGAAATGGACTACATAATATAAATAGTTCAGAAATCTCAATGCAACAGATTAATATAAAAAATGGGACCTGGAGAGATGGCTCTGCAGTTAAGATCACTTACTGTTCTTCCAGCCAGCAGGGGTTCAGTCCCTAGCACCTGCTGGGCTGCTAACATCTGTCCTTAACTGCAGCTCCAGGGGATTTGACACCTTCTTCTTGGCCTCTGCCAGCACCAGGCACACCATAGGGTGCACTGATGTGTGTGCAGGCAAAACACTCGTAAACGTATTAATTAAATAAGCAGAACATTAACAAAGGGAAGACAATAAGACACTGTAAGAAAGAATAGGTAAAATTACTTTATAAGATAAGGAATTTGAATAATTAGGTATTAAGAATTAAGTTTCTGAAATAAAAATTCTAATGAGTCACTCAAATATCCAACTAGAGACAGATGAAGAGATGACTAGGACACTGGGAAGCTAATCTGAAGAACTTGGTCAATAGCTCCAAAGAGAACATTTGGGGAAAGAATAAGATGGGCTGAATGGAACAAGAAAATCCATCATTTCACTAGCATGATTTGTTGAAGTGGAATGTACATAGACCAGGGAAAGGAATGTTCAAAGATGAGAGTATGAACCTTCCGGAGTAGATAAAACATGATCAGATTATACAGCCTCAGCGGAAAGGTGAGGTGACCTCCTCAAAGCACACCAAGGAGCAGTAGAAAAGTTGGGTTCCGAGCATGAAACTCTTCACTGTGACAAGCACCTACAAACTGGCAACACATCTTTGTCACCTTCCTTGAAGGCCCAAATCACTTCTAATCTATAGAGCCTTCCTGCTGTACAAATCTTAAAATCCTGTGTGGCACAGACCCAGCTCCAATCATCAAGCTGTCAGAGCAGCATTTCTTAAAATGTGTTTTTAAAAAATCATTCACTTTATGGTGTTCTTTACAGAGTGCTGAAAAGTAAGAGAGGATTGGGTTGTGTGGTCAAATGAATTAGCACAATATATGGTGTCTTTTTGTTGAAGGTTAGTGAATGTTTTCATATTAAACTTACTTACAGGTCTAAAATTATAATTGCTGATTCCATAATGCATTTATTCCAAATACCAAGAATAGCTAGCCTGCAGAAGACTCTATCACAGTCCTGTACAACCTAGGAAACAACCATACATCATCTGGATACTCCTGTTGTTAAGAAGCTCCCCGTCCACTAAGACATCCCTCTTTAGTTTCATGCAGTTTTGATTAACATATAATTCTTTTCTAATTGAAAATGTTTCATATCTTACCATTAGTTAATAATTATGACCTACAAGGTTAAAAAGAAAGTACTCTTAGCTAGTTAAGTTATACTGTGGGAGTTGAGCATGGTAGTTCACACCTTTAGTCCCAGCACTGCGGAGGCAGAGACAAGCGGATCTCTATAAGATTGCAACTAGCCTGGTCTACTTAGCAAGTTCCAGGCAGGCTAGCACCACAGGGAGACCCTATATAAAAAAAAAAGTTACACTGAAGTACAAGTGACCCTAAAATTTCAGTGGTTTATAATCCACTTTTTCCTGCTCATTCACATGTCAGATCGCTGGTCTTCATTTGGGTTGGTCTTCACATGCTCACAAGTGGTGCTTTAATCTGCTGGAGAGAATGGGAGGAGAAGCAGCACAGAGTTATGACTGTCCAATTGTGGCAATTATTGCTTTCTCTTGTTGCTTATTGATGGAAGCAAGTCCCATGGCCCAGCCAATGATCAGGTGAAGAAGTAGGATCCTCCCAAAGACAGGACATCCAATATTTGAACTAAAATACAATCAACTATATTGTCAACTCTGTCAGGATTATTTGAACATTTGAACATTTGCTAGCAAGTGTTCTTATGCCTTCTCTTTATCCCCAGATTCAGTTTCTAATTCCTTTGGCTATTATTCTATAGAATGATTTTTGGGGGTCTTTTTGAGACAGGGTTTCCCTGTTGCTCTGGCTGTCCTGGAACTTGCTATGTAGCTGGCTGGCCTTGAACTCACAGAGATCCACCTGCCTCTGCCTCCCAAGTGCTACAATTAAAGGCATGGGCCACCGCACCTCGCTTAGAATGATTTTTAATATCTTATATTTGCCTTCTTCTGGATATACTCCAGATGATGATGATGATGGTGATGATGATGGTGATGATGGTAATGATGGTGGTGATGATGATGATTGTGGTGGTGATGGTGATGATGATGATGATGGTGATGGTGATGGTGATGATGGTGATGGTGGTGGTGATGGTGATGATGATGATGGTGATGGTGGTGATGGTGATGGTCATGATGGTGATGATGATGATGGTGATGGTGATGGTGATGATGGTGATGGTGATGATGGTGATAGTGATGGTGATGATGATGATGATGGTGATGATGATGATGATGATGGTGATGGTGATGGCGGTGATGGTGATGATGATGATGATGATGATGGTGATGGTGATGATGGTGATGGTGATGGTGATGATGGTGATGGTGATGGTGATGATAATGATGGTGATGATGGTGGTGATGGTGATGGTGGTGATGGTGGTGATGGTGATGATGGTGATGGTGGTGATGATATTGATAATGATGATGATGACGATGGTAACTGTGATAATTATAACAGCAAACAGTGCTGAAGGTCAGCCTCTAGCTGTATTCTGACCTTTGTCAGCACTGTATCCTGTAATCCTCACAACAGTTCTGGGATTAGGCATTTATTAAACCTCATTGTACAAATAGGGAAACTGAGGCTCAGTAAGCTTAATCAGCAACCAGATTCACATACCTGGTCCATACTAGAGGTTGTCTGACTATTAAACTTAGCTCTTCAACTCTAAGTGCACATACTTCCTCCTTCAACAGCAATGTTCCCTGGACACATGGGAGAAACTGAAGATTAACTGACACCTTTCTCCTTTTAGCATGGTGTGCTGTGGAATAATGAAGTCCAAAAGTGAGAATGGTATTCTGTAATTCCAAAGCTTGAATTAAGAAGAACATCTTGCACATCTTTCCAACATGCAGTGTCTCTAAGCACATGGAGACCATTTATGCATTTAATATCCATTGACAGCATCTATGTATTCTAGGTGCAGTAATCAACAGAATAATTTGTGACCAGGATATGGCTCCCAGATGGAAAAGGTGCTTTACTTTCTACCTCCTCTCAGTTTTGATGTCCACCTATACTGAGAAGAATCCTGAGGAATCCTAAAGGAGAAATATAATCAATAGTAAATGTCTGATAAAAGAAAGAAAGAAGGAAATTGTGGTTATTTGTACCAAACATTAGTCATCTTGGTTTAAGGAAAACTACCCTTATGGTCTAGGGAACAGATCTTTTAAAATTAATGAATGAATTAATATTTAATTTACAAAAGAGGAGGAATGAATTTAAATTTAGCACCTTTAGTTGAGCATGATCATCATCTCACTTTTCACAGCATATATAAACAGAGTGTTTCATAGGCACAGTCGTTGCTGGGCATTACTGTGGCCACAATATCTGACACTCAGCTGACAGCAGGAGTTGTCTGTTTAGGCTCATGGCTTCACAAGGCTTCATCCCATCCTGGTGGGGAAGGCCTAGTGGAACAGCTTAGCCCACAGCAGCGGGAGTCTATGTCAGAGGTTCTTCACATAGCTGGGGACCAGGAAGCCGAGGGGCAGGAGCTAGAGGCCATCCAGGTAAACGTTCAAGGCCGTCCTTGGTGGCCCTATTCCGCGTACTGCTCCACACCCCCTAAGTTCCACAGCCTCTCAGAATAGCACAGCCAGCTGGAGAATGAACATTCAAAACATGAGGCTGTGTGGGCATTTCAGGTTCAAACCCTAGCAAGAGGCGAGATAAAGGCTCATAGCTGTTGACTAACTCTTAAGACCCATAGTTAGCAAGGGCTAGAAGTACCATTTAGCTTTTGTGAGGTCTGATGGGCTCTTGCTGCTAAATGACAGTACACTACTTTCTAGAATCCTCAGAACTCAACAAAACATCTCTCTGTTCAATAGCTGTTTTGCTAAGATGTGTGCTGATTCCAGGACACCTCACCCCCTTCCCTTTTCATCTTCCTTCTCACAACAGGCTGAAGGCTCGCTCCTCCCAGAACTCCAAAGACTATGAGGCAGCACACTCTGTTAGACCAGATCGTGCCTCCTAAAGGTGGCAGGTTTGCATCACGACTTCATATAAAAGCGCTTGGCACTGGCAGTAGGAGGCAGGCAGGAGGATGGCTCTGCCAGGCGATAAATATAGAGCTGCCGTCCTTAAAGCTCTAACAAGACTAATCCTCAAGGGAGACGCCATGCAATAAGTAATTTTTTGACACAACACATTGCTTCCCTTTGCATAAATTTAACACTCTGGTCTCTGTACAATATGTGATCTTCCTGCTAGCTTTCCACAGACAGAAATAGCTCTGGTAAGATGTGATAAAAGATAAGTGGCAAAAGGGGAGACGCGACACATTGGAGACTTGGACTTTAGTGACAGCTTTCCACTGTGGATATTGTTTTCTGAGAATTAAGAATATTCAAAGAATGATAACAATAAGGCAGATCAGCAGCCTGGGATCCGCAGAGCATGGGGTGAATTCTGCTTTTAGACTGTGGGATGTTGGTTCCTGTCCCTGATTGCTAAGCAGGGCGCTACCTAGCTGCTGACTGGTTCCTTCCTCCTCTCCACTGCAGTGGCCACAGGACACTCTCCTCACCATAGATGTGAAAGACAGCCCAGGCCAGGTTTGAGAGCCAATCCTGCCTCCAGGGAAGGGACTATGATAATGTCAGCAAAGATCAGTCAACTAGTTTGTCACCAGTTTATGGATCAGTTTAGGTTGTCCTGGAACTTTGGATGGGAACATGAGTATTAATATGTTGTATTGCTTTCTGGAGGTTAGATTGCTAGATGCTTCCAATCTACTTAAACAACTTACCCCATATTTTGTATTCCCCAAACATGGCTACTTGCCACTAGATAGTTTTTGATTTGATGTAGCATGGTATATTCTTTGGGGTTTTGTGGCCTGTGCAACAATACTCTCATCTCCAGGGTGGAAGCATTTTGTCTGAAAAGAATCCATCAATCCTGCAGACCAAAGACACCTGGTTAGGTGAGGTCATCCGTTTAACAGTCCGTTATTGCAGGGTTTCCATGATATAATTCTCTCCCGTGGTGTCTCTCTCCCAGTTTACTCTAATCTACTGAGAACACCATGTACAGCAACTCCATCTTTCTGCACCTCTGAACTTCAGGGTGATGGTGTGATCTGTACATTCAACTTCTGGAAACTGGGCATCAGAGGAGTTACAAGTGACAGGTGTGTAGCCACTTCTAGCCAATTCCATGCATGAACCTTGATGGTGAAGGTGAGAGGAACTGAATCATGTTTGAAATTGGCCACAAGTTTTCAATTTACACAGAAAATAAAATGCACAAGCCTTTGAAAACTTAAAACCAAGAGTGGATTCACTACAGAATGAAGTAAATCAAGGATTTCTAAGGATGTCATCTGTTGTCAGCTTGCATTGTCGTCACTGTAGCAGGCCTCTTGATATGGCGGCAAATGTGTGCACTGACAATCTCATCTGGAGGTTATTCGAACTGGAAATGGAGGAAGACGTCAGTTTTGACCAACTACTCAGACAACTGCTCAGAGTGAGTTGCATTTACCCAGCTTTGCCCACGGGCCTGCTAACCCTGAAGTACAGCTTCATCTATTCTTGGGCCTAGTTCAGTCATGTGCAACTGAAAAAAACTGCATCAATGGACTCTTGACTTTGGTATATCAAGAATTCACAGGGAGGAGAGAAGGCTACCAGAAGATAGGCTGGGCACAAAACAAGAGAGTGTGGAGAGACAACAATGGGCTCCATGGAGATGCAGGCACGGCTGGGAGGGAGGATGTGAGACCGGCTACTTGCAAGTTTTCAGTACTGTAGAGACAAGGTTCTCCTTGAAACTGCCTGCATGAGACGTTTCACCTGGTAGCCGCAGTGGGAATGGCTGGCAAAACACAGGGGAGAGCGGAAGTCAGCTGGGACCAAGTGGAGTCAGCTTTGCTATTTGGACTCTACTGCCAGCACCTTGGCCTCGTCCATCCTAACTAGCAGTTCCCATTCTGGCCCTGCTTCACTCATTTTTCATGTAGAAATCCAAGTGAGATTGTTCAATGTAAGCAGAACTGTGCATAGCACACAGTGTGCTCCAAATGTTCCCTCATGACTTAGCTCTATGTGCCTGTCAGATCTTTTCTTTCTCATCTTGTTTATATTCTTTTCATTTTAACTTATTTAACTTTATTTCTGAGACTTTCATATGTGAGTATTGTTTTCACATTATTTCCTTCTCTTCCAGTCCCCCATTAAGTCCTCCCATGCCTCCCCACTCCCTATAAATTTCTTTCCCTCTTCCTTGATTATTATTGTTATATGTGCATACATGCATTTATAAACACACACCATGTATATACACATAATCATTAAATGTAATGACCAAGTTGTCCATGAATCAATTACATGGGGACACTACATTCACTATATTAAGGAGCTGCACAAACACACCTCCATGCAANGAGTCCATTAGTGGTGCTCTTGTGTACTGTGTTTAGAGCTGCCCACTTGGGATCAGATAACCTCTTGGGAGCTAGTCTCTGGAGAAATCAGATTCTCTCTCTATTGATGGCCTGTAGCTCTTTATCTTGAGGTGGGACTCTGCAACGTTCCCCCATCCACCTTGGTCTGTCAACTGGTCTTGCCATTATGCAGATCTCCTTAGACTACCATGCTGTGGAGATTTCATTGGTTCATTTTCCTGTCATGTCCAGAAGGCGTTAACTACCAGCAGGTGACTTTCTGGCTCCTCCATTCTTTCCGGCCCTCTTCCATGATGTTCCCTAGATTTCAGTGTAGAAGTTCCATTGTATATGTATCACTTAAGGGTGGGCACCTCACAGTCACTCATTCTGTGCATTTTACCAGCTATGAAACTTTACAATAGCTCCCATCTGTTGTAAAAAGAAGTTTCTTGGATGAGTGGTGAAAAGTACACTTTACTGCAAGTATAAGGTTGCATATTTAGAATATTGTGAGATACTACATTAGTCTAGGGAACTGACAGAAATAGGTTCTTCTCTAGGGTCTGTGACCCCTCCAACTATATGTACTTAGCTATGTTTAGAGTACCATGCATCAATTTCCTCCCATTGAGTGGGTCTTAAGCTCAATTAGAAAGATGCTGATTACTCCACCCTTCACCAAAGGAGAGAGTTTTCATTGCTGTCGGCCCTAGGCTTCACAGCTCCATAGGATCACTGACTGGTTTCCCCCTTAATAGTTTGCACGGTACCTCCTGACACTATGAGAGATAGCATCCTCTCAGAGGAGGCTTCTGGGTCAGCTCCAACTCTAAGTCCTGAGCCCGAAGTATGTCCTGTCTTCAGCAATAGGGGCTTAAATTCAAGTTCTGCAATCAAGGGCTGTGTCAATAACCTGTGTTATTTTGGGGGGAATCTCTTGAACTACCCTGACCAACAACCTGAAGGGAGGTTTCCCTGGCCTGCCATTGTAACTTTGTTATGTAACCTTCAGCTACACAGCTACTCATATTTATCTTGTATGTAACTTGTATTTACCTTGTAGAAAATTTCGTAAGCACTGAATTTCCCTTCAGTTTTCACAACATCGTTGCATTATGGATCTCTCCTGGTTCTCCCCTGGAGCTCTCTATCTCCAGTTAAACTACTCCCCGTTCTCCTCATCTCTACCTTGATGACACCTGACCCCTACAATCCCCCTCTCTCTAGCTCTTACTTCCCCTTTTCTCCCATGCTTCCTTTTCATTTTCCTGGCTTCTGTAGTTGCATAGGGATATCTATTCATTCCTAAGGACTTCAAGCCTGAGAAAAAAGAGCAATGCTAGAGGGATTTTCAGACCCTCTAGCATTGTTTTCTTTTTCTTTTTTCAGATTTTAAACTATATTACAGAGCTATAATGATAAAAAAGTATGGTACTGGCACAAAAGCAGACATGTAAGTCAATGGAACAAAATAGAAGACCCAAACATGAGTGCATACTCAGGTGCCCGATATTTTACAAAATAGATGCCAATAATATACACTGATGCTGGGAAAACTGGATCACCACATGAAGAAGGACATTAAACCCATACCTACCTGTACAAAAGTCAGGACCAAAGAGATCAATGATCTCAATATGAACCTGAGACACTGAAACTGTTAAAAGAAAACATAGGCAGGACTACAAGATATGGGTGTAAGAAAGGACTTTCTCAATCAGATTCGTTTGCTTAGGAATTAAGTCCGCCAAATGGCAAATGGGACCTCATTAAACTAAAAATCTTCTTTACAGCAAAGGAAACAACCGGTTGAAGGAAAAGGAACCTACAGAGTGGGAGAAAAATCTTCACAGCTATAAATCTAATAGATAATTAATTTCCAGAATATACAAATAATCAATAAAACATATGATCTAATTAAAAATGGGTTGCAGATACAAAAAGAGTCTCAAAAGAAGAAATAAAAATGGTTAAGAATGCACAACACAGGTGCACAAACCTACATGCAGACAGCACATTCATACACATATGAAAATAAATAAAAAACTTTTTTAAAAATTTAAAAAATGGCTGAGAAATACTTCAGAAGTGTTCAACAACCTTAGTAATTAGAGAAATACAAATTAAAACTACTTTTTTGTTTTTTTGAGTCAGGGTCTCCCTGTAGCCCCAGATGTCTTGGAACTCACTATGTAGACCTTGAACTCACAGAGATCCAACTGCCTATGCCTCCCAAGTGCTGGGACTAAAGAAATGCGCCACTATGTCTGGCCTAAAACTACTTTACCATTTCATTTTACCCTTGTCAGAATGGCTAAAATCAAGAAAACAAATTTCAACAAATGTTAGTGAGGATGTGAGGCGAGAGGAGCTGGTAGGATTGCAAACCAGTGCAGCCGCTATGGAAATTGTGGAGAACTCTTAGAAACTAGAATCAGACCAAATGGGCAATGGAAATAACCCACTGTCCCTTAGTCAATGAATGGACAATGAAAAAGTGTTACTTTTACAAAATGTGCTCAGCCATAGAGGAAAATGAAATCATGAAGCTTTCAGGTACATGGATGGAGCCAGAAACTCTTCCACTAAATGAGGTGACTCAGTCTCAGAACAACAAGTTCTCTCTGATTTGTGGATTTATTTTTATTTTTAATTGTGTGTAAATGGGGGTGTGGGTGTGTGTATGTAAGTGCATGTATCCCGAAGTCCTGCCAGAATAGTAGGCACTCTCACACCCTGAGGCTTCTTCCCACCCCAATCCTTCAGCTCTTAAGTACAACTTACTCAGATCAATGTTCCCTGATGAATTTTACAGCATTCTAGTTTAGTCCACTTTATATTTGCATAATAGAATACTTGAGACTGGGTGATTTGTACACAGCTTGGTCCATGGTCCCAGAGACTGGGCAGTTGGGCATTGAGAAGTTGCCCTGGGGTCTCTTTGGTGAGTAAAATGGGAAAGGATCGCTTCATGAAAGAAAGCTCATAAGAACAAGGAAGAAGAAGGATGGTCTCACCCATCCAGCAGGAACCTATGCCTAGGATAACCAGCTCATTTCTGTGTTAATGGCATTAGTCTATTAGATAAGATCAGGGCCCTCAAGACCTAGCCACCTCCTACAGGTACAATTCTCAGTGCTGTTGAATTGAAGAGTTGATTCTCAACACGTGAACTTGGGAGGAGAGAGACCCATTTCAAATAACAGAGCATAATACAGTTAAAATTTACAGTATTAATCACAACTGGAATATATCCATTATTTGCATAGCTACTTATTTAATATCTGCCCTTCCAGGTAAATTAAATTCTATGAAGTGAGGACCGTTTCTATTTTTCTCCCTGTTTCCCCAGAACCTAGTTCCCTGTGTATTTAAGACTCAATAAATATTTAATGAGAAAATTCATGAATGAATGCCACAATACATTCAAGCAGTTTCTAAATATTCATTATTCTGGAATTTTGCAGAAGAAAATCTCTGTGAGCAAGGTTGGAGCAGATAGCTCTTAAAATTCCTTCCAAGTGACACCTTGATTCTTTCTTTCATTGTCTTCGTGTTGGACACTGGCCATTACTACTTACTACCTTGCATTTCAGCTGGGAATAGAGCTGACCCAGAAGTCACTGCAACACTTATTAACCTGTCGCAGGAGGCGCCATTGGTTGTTAGGTTGTGTTTGCTAAGCCATCTCATTTCCATTTCATTTTCAAGGCCTTTCTCCTCTATATAAGATGAAGGAAACGTTGACTCAATTTATCATCATCTATAAAAATTTAAACCTATAAATTAGAGGACTTTAGGCCTTATGAAAAGATTCACTAAAGGGGTTCCTTGAAACAGCAAGCTCTCTAAGGACATTTAAAATTGGATTTGATTTACAAAAATTTGATTTGCACATAACCATTCAGGAGCGTATTGATTGCTTTAAGTGAGGTACACCGGGATATAACTATCTTTAATCTTTTATAACAAAGGCAGCAATTAAAATAGCTTTTGCTAAGCAACTTTGAAATTGAGAGTTTGATTTCTTTGCTGGTTCACCCTTCACCCAGAAGACTCCCCCCCCCCCTCCAACCTTCCTGCCCCTAATTAGATGAAGGGAATCTTGGGTTCTTGGTAGAATGCGGTTTCTGACAGAATCACAGGTTCGTCTTATGGCTTCAGAGCCAAGCTGGAGGACTAATTTCATTTGCTTCACTCTTTATTAATACAGTTCCTTCTTATTCTCACTTCTCGGAAGCACTGTTAGGGAAGGATCGATTTGCTGGTTATTAAAAAGCGGTCAATTACCGTGGTATAAGTTGGACTGGTATTCCCCAACCACAATGTCATTTCCATCCTGTGAAAAAGTCTGCCCTCTGTGTGGGGCCTGTTTGCTTGATTTAGCTAGCTTGTGGTGGAGAGAGACTGATAAGGAATCCTCATAATAGTTTTCACCATCTCTAGATCGGATTTCTTTATAGATCAACCTCTGTCATTCATTTCTCCAACTGGCTCTGATCGATATAGCCTAATCAACTTAAGGTTAGAGACACTGACTGTGGCAGTGATGGGGCACCTCAACGGGCCTCCTCCAGAGGCGCTCTTTGATGGAGACCCATCTGATTGACCTGCAATCCTGTCTGGAGTCTGGACCTGAGCTTGTCCCAAGTTCCCAAACTGCCATTGTCTTTTTCTCCTTGATCCCATGAATCCAGAGGCCACAGCAGCTTTGATGAAAACAGAATGGCCTGGGACAAACGTGTCACATATGTTGAGATTCGGGACTCCAGGTCCAGCTCTCCTAAGAACCGGCTGTTGAGTTTCAGTGAATGACAAGACCATACTGAGTTTCTGTCCTGGCTTCCTTATACCAGGACAGCCCTGCTTACACCTGCGGCTCTGTTGCTCCAGCTTCCTCAGATTCTGCAGGAAGGCAGAGAAGCCTTGCTCTTTAGGTCAATGGATGCCACTGGGGTAAAAGTGATGGAAAGTAGCTGCTTCCGGATGACACAAAGACTATGCTAACTTCGCTGAGAGAATTCCAAGACAAAATTTCAAACTTTCTGGCTGTGTATCCAAATCTCATGATCTCTCTCTCTCTCTCTCTCTCTCTCTCTCTCTCTCTCTCTCTGGCCTTGCTTGCTTCTCTGCAAAATTGTGACAAACAGTTCTGCCCTTTGTCCATTAAGAGACTTCTGTGAGGCTAGCAGAGGTCACCCATGTGAGTGGCACTGCGGGAGGTAAAGCAGATTGCATAGAAAGTACTGTTAATCAAGCGGATGCTGCGTTGCCAGAAAGCAGAGGCCTCCCTGGAGCCTCATAGAACTGCCTTTATCTTGTTTCTCATACTCCAGCCCTCCCTGCTGCAGCTGTGCCTGATACAGGACCAGAAACTGCAGCTTGTTTACAAACTACCCCAGTGTGGAGTCTCATTAGCATGGGTAGAGGCACTGATCTTTTGTGTCTGTGCAGAGATTTAGCCAGGTAAGCTCGAGCCTGTCCACCCACCCGGATGAAGCACCAGGACCACTGCCAACCAGTCAGCTCTGCCCAGCACACCAAGAGCACATGTTTAAAAACACTCCAGAGACAGTCTCAGCCCTGAGGATGAGCTGACCTCACATCCCTTCACGTCAGCAGTGGTATCCACACAACCCTACAGTAAGGTCCTAACATGAGGGAGGCTTGGACATTTTTCCTCTGGTGCTATTAATTTTTCCCCTTCAATGTTGTATCAGTAGCGCTTAGGTTCTGGAAGTATAATTATAGTCAAATTATATATAGCAATGATTTTTAAAATATTTATAATGTCCTACATTCTTACTCTGAGCAAAGTTTTGCACTGAGCACATTACATAAATGATTCCATTTGGTATATTATTTGCAATATCTCTGTGAGGTGTCCACTTAAGTAGCCTTTCTGGAATGAATGAGCAAAGTGATGAATTAATACTAATTGAACAGGTGCTGACTACTTCGTACATGTCAGGCACTGTGGTAAGCACTGGAGATTCAGAAATGTGCTGAAGGGGCCAGAAGGTCATTCTCATTGACCTTACAGTCAAAGTATGATGATCCCTGTTTGTAAATAAACAAACTGAGAATACAGCAGGTGAAATAACTTGACCAAGGTCACATAGCAAGATAATACCAGAACAAAAGAGAGAAATAAGTTTGGTTCTAGCCATAATGTAGTAACTAACAGAGACTGACCTTCCTGACCCGAACGTTGATAAAACTATAAAACTGTATGGAGATTTTCCAGGCATGAGCTTCAAGCAGCTCAGGACTGAACCTGGAGAAATGAGAATTGCACCAGATGAGCCTCTTCTTCCTCCTGTATTTCAGCTTAGGGGCCCTTTCCCAAGCTGAGCATGAAAAGGTGAGGCAAAACTAGAACACTACTGCTGAGTGGAGGAGGTCAGCACCCTTTGCTTGACAAAGTACTAAGGAAACCAGAACTGCCAAGGATGGAAAGGAAAGGCCAGTGTCCTGGGGAGGCTGCTGCATCTACACAGAGCAGGACTGCAGGCAGCCTAGCAGAGTGGCTTCTACTGAGGAAACAGAAAGAGAAGTGGCAGTTGTGATGGAGAGATAACAGTGATGGTGTTCTAGTCTACCAAGAGTATAGACCACACTGAGTATGTTAAGTCTCTAGCTGAGACCACAAGTACTAGTTTCAGAAAAGATGAGCTCATTAGGAAAAGCCAGTCCCTAGAGCCAGGCTCAGCCCCTAGGATAAGCAGAATGAGAAAGCAAGGCTTAAAGAACTGTAGAACCATGGCTGGGCAGCTGAGAGGATCTGCCAGCAATTTAATGCCCTCAAAACAATTTAAAGCTTAAAGAAATATAGCATGATCCTGACTTCCCATAGGATAAATCTTTAATTGCCCAACATACATTAAAAATTTTTAAATAAAGAAGAGCAAACTCTAATCCATAGCAAAATTAATCAATAGAGACTGATCCCCAACATAACAAAAGCATTGGGATTCATAGAGGCTTTAAAAGAGCTTTCATTGTGGCTATCTCCTCCAGGTCCACCTGTGCCCCTTTTCTAAGCCTAGGGAACAACCTGCGGAAGAGGGGGCATGGTAGAATGTAAGGGCTGCGATTGGGGTGAATGGTGAAACTACAGCAATGTAGTCTGGACACTCATTTGATCAACTTGATTGAACAAACAACCTGTCACCCCCCACTGGATGGTGGGGCTGTAGGTGTTTGGGCACAACAGCCTGCAGATAGGTTTTGCATGAAGGATGCTTGTACTCATGGATTATCACTTATAGCTAAAAATGAAAAAAAAAAAAGAGAGAAAGATGCAGGACAGTTATGGCAGAATGCATGATCTGGGATGGGGTGGGGGTGGGGGGAAGGGAAAGGGAAATAAGCTGAACTAATTGGAAAAAATGTATGAAATGCACCAAAGCATCAAATAAAAACTAATTAAAAAAAAGACCATTTGTGTTAGAGGAAGTCTAATCAAAAAAAAAAAAAAAAGGAAACTAACCACTGGGCAAAGTGAAAAGTGCTGGAAGAAAGAAGAGTTAGTGCACTAGTATGTATTTGGAGATATTTTTGAAGACTGCATTGTATTATAATCAATGAGCATTGAATGGATTATATGAGAATTGATAAAAGCCTTCTATTTCAAAAAAAAAAAGAGCTTTCATAAATATACCAGAATATAAGGAGATAGATACTAATTGAAATGACTGGGAATCTCAAAGAGAAATGAAAATTGTTTTCTTAAAGACTGACTTTAAAAATCTACACTCCATTAAATTAAAATCTAAAGAAAAGTAGTTGAATTTCTAAACATTATGGATACCAAAGTTAAACTAAGAAGAGATTACAACCAGCTTAAACAAACCCAAAACAAATGAGGAAATTGAAGTAGTAATACAAACCTCCCTAACCCAAAGCCCAGGCCCAGAGGGTTATCAACAGCAGATTCTACAGCGCATACAAGAAGATTCTATGCCATACTGCTTTAATTATTCAAAAAGGGTGATAGTAGTAAGAGAGGCGTGAGTCCCAAACTCTTCAGTGAATCTTTTTCATGTTGTCTTCCAGGCTAAGATACATTTAAAAAAAAAAAACAAAAAAGAAAAACTTAGGCCCATATCCTTAATGAACATAGATGCAAACATGCACAACAAAATACTTGAGAAACACATACAGACACATATCTAAAAAGTCATCTACCACAATCAATTTGGCTTTATTCCAGAGATGCAGGGATGGTTCAATACACACAGGTCAATAAATGTAATAAAATATACAAATGGACTTAAAGACGAAAACGACATGGTCCTCTCACAAGACACAGAAAAGATTTGTGACAAAATACAATACTTATTCATGTTAAAAGTCCTAGAGGGAATTGGACTAGAGGGAGCATACCTCAACATAATTAAAGCTAATGCTCAACTGTATTAGTCAGTGTTTAGTCACTTTTCTGTTGCTGTGACAAAAACACCATTGACTAGGAACTTATAAAAGGAAGAGTTTAAGGTTTTGAGCTTGCAAATTGACAGTTCCCAGGGAATTAGAGATCCATTGTGGCGGGGGAGGCATGGAGACTGGAGATAGGAGCAGCAAACCCGAGGGTCACATCTTGCAATGAGCCACAGGAAGCCAGAAGAGAGGGAGGAACTGGAGACCAGAGGCCTTGTTAAACTCACTAAGCTTGCCCCAGGACATACTTCCCCAAGCACAGCACCCTTCTAAGACCTTCCCAAAAAACAGTGCCAACCAACTGGAGAACAGTGTCTGAATACTTAAAGGCCTATGGGGGACACTCATATCAAACCTATACATTCCACTTCTGGCCCCCATAGGTCCTAACCATATTAACAATGCAAAATTGACATTTGTCCAACCTTTAAAGTCCCCATCCGTCTTTTTACCAAAACTTTCAATGCCATTCAAAAGTCTACAGTCCAACGTCTCTTCTGAGACTGGAGGCCCAATCTCCTACTGTAAGTGCTGTAAAATCAAAAGAAAATTACAAACTCCTAACGTACCAGTAGAACGAAATACACATTTCCCATATCCAAAGGGAGGAATAGAGCTAGTGAGGAATACTGGGACCAAAACAAGACCGAAAAACCAGCAGGGCAAAAACCAAGTCAGTAGCTTCACATGTGACTTCTGGGACTTTACTTCCAAGGGCTTAGATGGCTCAGTTCTTCCAGCTGTTTGCTGCAAGCATACCATCTCTTTCTTTTTTCTTTTTAATTAATTTTATTTATTCCTGTATGTGTATGAATGCACTGCCTGCATGCAAGTCTGTGCACCCATGTCGTGCAATGCTGCGGAGTTCAGAAGAGGGTCTCAGATTCCCCTGGAACTGGAGTTCTCCTGGAATTGGAGTTTCAGACGGTTCTCAGCCGCCATGTGGGTGCCTGGGGATCGAACCCAGGTCCTCTGTAAGAGCGGTTGGCGCTCTTAACCGCTAGGCCATCTCTCCAGCCCCATACATCTCTTTCTTAGGCCAGTACCACTCCCTGTATGCAGCTCTCCTTGGCAAATATCTCACGGGTCTGGCATCTCGAATGTCTTCTTGGGGTCTCCGCTGCCAACCAGGCTTCACATTCGCAGCTTCACGCAATGGCCTATCAGTTCCTTCTTTATTCAGGGA
Organism: Rhizomys pruinosus; assembly: GCA_009823505.1. Taxonomy (NCBI): domain Eukaryota; kingdom Metazoa; phylum Chordata; class Mammalia; order Rodentia; family Spalacidae; genus Rhizomys; species Rhizomys pruinosus. The sequence continues at coordinate 972,536 of VZQC01011667.1, read as the reverse complement.
CGCCCCTGCTGCACTCTGCCTGGCCTCTGTGGCTCTCTGAAACCGTGGAGGAAGAACTGATGACTCCTTCATTCTTGCAAACTTCATGCCTCTAAAGCCAGCACCACATGAATGAAATTGCTGAATTTGGCTGCAAGTTCAGGATGGACTCTCTCCTACTTTAACCACATTTGCAATTTTTCTCTGCCCTGGACTTGTTGGAGGATTAGCTGGGTGTGGTCTTGCCCTGAAGGTATTGATTCTATTGTTTACTTTTAAATCTCGAGGCCTCTCCTTAATCACTTTAATCTCACCTTTCCCATTGTTTACTTCTAAATCTCTAGGCCTCTCCTTAATCACTTTAGTCTCGTTATGAAAGGGAGCCTCTCCTTCGCATGCCTTAGCCATACCTTTAATCTTCCTAGTGTACTTTTCAGATCCAAACTGTACATTCTGCATTTCCTTCTGCCCCATTTGCTCTTTTTCACTGTAGATCTGTATAATATTCACCATTAAAAGCCACGCCACCATTTCTACATTAGGCTGTCTTGAAATATCCTCCGCCAAAGACATCAGTCCATTGCTTTTCACCTTAGCATCTGGGCTGTGGGCAAACTGCTGCCAGACTCTTTATCAAAATATCCCAGTTGCTGCCTAAGTCTTTATTTTCCTCTGGAACTACATCTTTTGCAACAATGCTTTCTTCCTGGCCTCCACTAGAATGGCCCTTTAAGATCTGCTTACAGTAGTCAACAGCCTTTCTAGCCCAAAGTTCCAAAGTCTTCCACATTTCTCCAAACATCAACATGGTCAGGTTCTTCACAGCCAACCCCACTCCTGGTACCAAATAACTGTATTAGTCACTTTTCTGTTGCTGTGATAAAACACCATGACCAAGGAACTTATAAAAGGAAGAGATTATTTGAGCTTACGATTGACAGTTCCAGGGAATTAGAGCCCATTGTGGTGGGAGGCATGGCAGCTGGAGACTGGAGCAGAAAGCCGAGGGGCATATCTCACAATGAGCACAGGAAGCAGAGAGAGGGTGACTGGAGACCACGAGGCTTGTTAAACTCATTAAGCTTGCCCCCAGTGACATACTTCCTTTAGCACAGCCACACCTTCTAAGACCTCCAAAAACAGTGCCACCAACTGGAGACAAATGTTTGAATACTTAAAGCCTATGGGGGACACTCATTCAAACCACCACAGTCAGGGTTCTCTAAAGAAACAGAAGCAACAGGACGAATATATAGCTATATACAATTTATTGATTTGCTCATGTGACAGAGCTCTAGGAGTCCAACAATAGCTGTGCTGCACTGGAGAGGCTGAGAATCCAGGTAACTGCTCAGTCCACAAGGCTGGATGTCTCAGTAGTCCCAATCTGGTGCTGAAGGCCTGATGGATTCCAGGAGATCTGCTGGTCTCAGTACACACTGGGATCTGAAGGATTGATCACAGCAGCAAGACAAACTCACCAGTGAGAGAGAGGCAAGCTACAGGAAAAAGGGACCAGCTCCCTCTGCCATGGCCTTTTATACTGCCTGTCCACAGAAGGTAATGCCCACATTTGGGGTGGGCCATCTGGGTTGAGGTAGTCCAATCCGAAGATCCTTTTTCTCTTATTTGTTCCTTAGTCCAGTCAAGCTGACACCCAGGATTAACTATCACAACAACAAACCCATAGCCGACATCATTCTAAATGGAGAAAAATCAGAGCATTCTCATTAAAATCCAGAACTAGACAGGCATCTCCACTATTTGCATTCCTTTTCAATATAGTGCTTGAAACTCTGGCTAGAGCAATAAGAGAAGGAAATCCTAGAAGAAGACAAAGCCAGTAGCCCCCAAGATTTAGGCATAGGAAAGGACTTTCTAAATCAGAAATCAGTTGCTCAGGCATTAAGGCCAACAAGTGAGACCTTATTAAACTACAAAGTTTCTGTTCAGAAAAAGAAACAATCAAGGAAGTAAAGAGGAAACTCAATGAGTGGGATAAAATCTTCACCAGCTACACATCTGACAGAGAATATACAAAGAACTCAAAACATATACAAAGAAATAAGAAAACAAACATCCCAATAAAAAGATGGGCTATGGAGCTGAACAGAGAGTTCTCAAATGAAGAAATAAAAGTGGCTAAGAGACACTTTAAAACTGCTTAATATCCTTAGTAATTAGATAAATACTGATAAAAACCACTTTAAGTTTCCATCTTACCCCAGTCAGACTGGCTAAGATCAAGAGAACAAAGGATCCCAGGTGGTAGGGAGGATGTGGAGAAAGGGGAATGCTCATCCACTGCTGGTGGGAATGCAGACTCATGCAACTGCTGTGGAAGGCAGTGTGGAGAACTCTCAAAAACCAAACATGAATCTGCCATATGATCCAGTCATACCACTCCTTGACATATATACACCCAAAGGACTCGTCCTACTGTCGAGAAACCTGCACATCCACGTTTGCTGCTGCTCTCTTCATCATAGCTAAGAAATGGAAACAACCTAAATGTCCCTCAACTGACAAATGGATAATGAAAATGTGATACATTTACACAATGGAGTTCTACTCAGCAGGAAGAAAAGAGAAATTATGAAATTTGCAGGTAAATGGATGGAACTGGAGAGTGTTGTACTAAGTGAAGTAACACAAATGCAGAGAAGCAAGTGACCTATGTTCTCTCTCATTTGTGGATTGAAGTACCAATCCCTTATATGTAAGTATATATCCTGATGTAACACCAGGAACTGGGAAAACGGAAAGGATACACAGAGGTCAAGGAAAAGAAGGAACCAAAGAAAGGATGGTAGGGAACAGATGTTACCTTGGGGGATGGTAGGAAAGTGGGAAGGTTTGACAGGGAGAAGAGGAGGGAGGGACATGGAAGAGGTCAAGGGGGTCAGAAGGGGAAAGAAAGGTGGGAGGTGAGTGTTATTGGGGGAGGGTAGGGAAAATGGGGGCACTGAGACTGGGAAAGGAGGAGTTCAGATGGGAGGAAAAAGAGTAGAGATGACTGAATCTTGCAGGGCCAGGGAACCCAGAGGTAACTGTGATGCCCTCATAACCCCATGAGAAATGCACACACACACACACACACACACACACACACACACACACGTGCACTCATGCCTAAGGCCTGTTTGGCAAGAAACACAAGTGCCAGACAGAAGAGACCTCCCTTTGGATTGGTAGCTGAAAGTTGCGCAGGAGACTCCCCAAATAACACAGGCTATTGCCAAAGCGCTTGGTTATCTCCCAGAACTGATCGTTGAGACCTTAGACTGGACATACTTTGCATACTGGACTTGGAGCAATGAAACAAGAAATGGCCTGGAAGCCTTCTACCTGAAGTTTACCTTTTGTAAACCTAGATGATAATATGCAAACTGCTAAGGGAAAAGACCAACCAGTGGTCCAGCCCAACTCCAAAGGCTAAGGCCATAACAACCAGTGGTCCAGCCCAACTCCAAAGGCTAAGGTCATAACAACCAGCAGCAAGCTTCCCTATTGGTGCTGTGCTCTGGGGCCTTATCACCAGCTACTTAATTGGACTTAAAACTCACACAATGGGAGTGAACTGATGGGTGGCGCTGTGATTGTAGCCAGATGCACATGGCTGGATTGATTATAGATCCTAGAGAAAACCCTAGCTCTGTCAGATCTTCAGACATATGAAATTTCTTACCATAAGCTAAGCCCTGGACTGAGAAATATTAGAGACTGATTGCTACTGGATGAGGGAGAGTATGTCTTGGCTATGATCTGTAGATGGGCTGACTAGACTCCAGTGGGTGAATTTGCACTTAAGGACATCTGAGTGCAAATGCTTGGCTGGACAGGACTTACCATGTATGGTGGAATACACGAGGTTTGGTGGGGTATGTAGGGGGAAGGGCTATAAACTTCATTGAGAACTGTACTATGAAACTACAAAAGTGTAGGAAGCTTTCTTTGTTTTTGTTTTTTCCAGGTTTCAAAGACAATGTTTATTTCAGCACATAAAACGTGCCATCTAGCACCACTGCCTGTCAAGTCCAGAATCCCACCTGCTTCCTACTTTTGGGACCTGGTGTTTTTGTTAAAAGTCCTTCAGAAATTAGTCTTGTGAACAGATGACTATCTCAACAAAACCTAGAGACAACAAAATAAAAATCATTTGATAAACATCTACAGAACTACATTTGTAGTTACTTAGAAGTCCTTCAGTTTCATGTGAACGAGCCATCTTAATACCAGTGTTTTAAAATCAGATTTTTAAGATATATACACATGAAACTGCAGGAACCACACACACACACACACACACACACACACACACACACACACACTCCTGAAACGGCTCTCTTTTGTCACTCCTTCCTTCTCTCCAATCCCTTACCTTCGTAACTTGCTATAGTAACTCTGACCACTTAAATCACCCACACACCTATGATACAGGAAGCAAATAAAGATATACAACAATATTTTCAGTTTCTCTTAAAACATTTAAGTATTACAGATACGTGCTGGAGAGGCGGGATGGTGTGGAAGCTTGCTTTGTAATGAACAGGTACCACGTGGCCCTGCTAAGGGAAGGGGAACACAGCACCCGCCTGTGGCTGCTGTAGGGAACTGGCCCCTTGGCGTAGAGACCAGTCATCCACTTCTACAGACCAGCCTGAGAGGTACCTCCACCTCAGTGCCTTAGCCTGGGACAATAAGACACGTTTTCGCACTCTTGCCTGTGATTTCCCACCTGCCCAGAGACTGCTGGCCCCTGGACAGGAATTTCAGGCTGATGGCTGTTGGCCTTTCTTCAGCCTATATCCACTTACAACCGCAGCTATCCAGGTTGGTGGTCCGAACTGGGACCTCTTTCCAATCCAGTGGCCACCCGAACGAAATGCAGGCCTGCTTTCGCCTATATGCACGCAAAAATTAAAAAAGAAAAATGAAGGCCAGGAATTTTGTAATGAAGTTAATGGAGAATTCAATTTATTACCTGCTACAGCCTGCTTTTATAAGCCAAAGGACGTCAGTTCCCAGAGCCAATCACAGGCACCCCCCATTCAAAGGCACTGCACACTGCTGCCCCATCCAGCATCACGCACCTAGGCCATGCTGTTTGCTCCTCCTTGGGGCAGGGTCAGAGAAATCCCCTGACTCTAATCCACATGGTGCCCTGAGGAGTGCTAGCTGAGAACTAGCCCCCAGTTCAAACTGGATCTTCCTACACAAAAGCTTAATAAAAATTTCTTCAAAAAGAAGTACTTGAAATCTATAAAACTTAAAATTTATCATTAACATTTATTTAATGCATGTGTATTAGAAATGGCTGAAGGGATTGCACTAGATAAATATGTAGAAGTAATCCTAAGAGCGGGGGTTGAGGAGATGGCTCAGTTGGTTAAGTGCTTTCTTTGCAGGCAGGAGGATCTGAATTCAGATCCTCTGAACCCACGTCAAAGTCAGGCTTGGTGGTGTGCGCCTGTTCTCTGAGTGCTGTGTGTTGGGGCCGGTAGAAGACAAAGAAAAGCCTTTCAGCTCACTGGCTAGGCAGTCCAGCCTATTTGGTGAGCTTCAGGTTGAGTGAGCAATTCTGTCTCAAAAAAATAACATGAAGACTGACCTAGGAGTGCACCCAACCTCAACCTCTGGCACCCACACTCAACACACACCTGTACACATACACTGACATGTACATACACATGAATACCTACACATACATAAATAATCCTAACTGAATTTAGGTCATTTATCCTACAAATAGTTGTGGGAAGAAGGCCTGAGAAAAAGAGAACAATCTCTGATGTGGTCTAATAGTAAATATCCACTCTATGTTGAATTGAAGCCTCCAAAGGAGAGGATGTAGAAGATATATGTGAGGAAATAATTGTTGGGATATCCCAAATTTCATTTAAAATATCAGCATCCTATAGGTGCAAAGACCTCAGCAAACCTGAAGCAGGATAAATACAAGAAACTCTGGAATTAATGGAAGATAGGAAAAGATTATAGACATTTAAAAAAAGGAACTGATCAAGTGGGACTGGAGAGACGGCTCGGTGGCTAAGCACACTGGCTGTTCTTGCAGAAGACCTGGTGTAGCATGCCTCGGGCACCGCAAGGCTGAGGGTCTGACCCCGCCCCAAGGAGGAGCAAGCAGCATGGCCTAAGTACGTGATGCTGGGTGGGACAAGGTGTGCAGTGGCACGGAATTGGGATACTTATGTTATTTGGTTTATGTGGCAAGCTATGGCAAGGAGTAAATTTGAATTTCATAGTAACATCATCTCAGAATTCCCGGCCATTATTTTTATTAATTATTGAATGCATACAGGCTAAGGTAGGCTTGCATTTCGTTTGGATGGCCAGTGGGTTGGAAAGAGATCCCTTTGTGGATCACCAATCTGGGTAGTTGGTATTGTGAGTGGGTGTTGGCTGAAGGGAGGCGACGATCAGCCATCAGCCTGAAATTCCTGTCCAGGCTCTGGGCAGGTGAGAAGTCATGGCCAAGAATGGAACACATGTCTCGTGGGTCCAGGCTAAGAGCCTAAGTTGGAGTTACCACTTAGTCTGGGCTACGAGAAGTAGCTGGCCGGTCTCTATGCTGAGAGGCCAGCTCCCCACAGTGTCCACAATGCAGGCACTGTACCAGCATCCCTCTTAGCAGGGCCCCATGGTCCCTGTTCAGCATAAAAAGAAAGCTTCCTACAACCTGTGTTCAAATCTCAGCTCTAACTGGCCACAACTCTGTGCCAGGGGGTCTGATGCCCTCTTCTGTCCTCCATGGGCACTGCATGAGACGGGTGCACTTAGGCACGTGCAGGCATCGCACTCATGCACGTAAACTAAAAATAAAAATAACTAATAAGAGAATATTACAAATAAATTTAACAACTTGGATGAAATGAGAAGAGTCATCCAAAACAGCATAACAATAAAAGATATACAAGATCTTTATGAATTAAGTTTTCTGAAATTTATATGGGAAAGCAAAGTACACAGAAAATAATAATCTTGAGAAAGGAAAATATGGAGACTTATATTGTCTGATCTCTAGACCTGCTATAAATCTACAGCCATAAACACAGCATGGTATTTGGTTAAGATAGACAAATAAATCAATAGAACAAAATGAAAGTATCCACAAATAGACCCATGTAACAATCAATTGACTTTCAGTAAATAAATAAGTAAATAAATAAATAAGCATGCTAGCACTTTAACAGGAAAAGGAAAATCTATTCAGGAAATGGAGTGGAAAAGGAATTGCATCAATTTCCTAATCAAATGTGAGAATGAATTTAAGAGGAATCATGGATATATATGCAGAAGACAAAGCTATTTATATTATTTAAGACAACAAAACTATTTATATTACTTAACTTCTAGATAGGCAATTTCTCAGAAAGGATCCAAAAGTATTCACTCCAAAACTCCAAAGATAAAACTACATATTATAAAAATTAATAAACCTTATCAAAATTGAAAACTCTCAGTCATTAGGAAATTATCCATGCACATCTATCTGACAAAATACTCGTGTGTATAATGTAAATCTTACAAATCAATAATTTAAAAAGTACATTGTAAAAAGGGATCCCAGAACTGAACAGATACTTCATAGCTTATAGAATGAGTCCACCAATATTAAGTTTATTAGGAAAAGCAAATTTAAACTATAATAAAATATCAGTATATACCTACAAGAATGGCTAAAACTGAAACAATTATATCAAATGTTGGTTAGAATAGGAAACAATCAGGGCCCTCCTACATTGCAGTAGAAATGGGAGATAAAATGCCCTGGGAAAGTGGTGGGCTTCAAAGAGAGAGCACTGAAATGCTACATTCTGGCATGTCTAGCTTTTGTACTCTTTAAATGTGTAACATCTGTGGTTGCCTGCACAGGGCATGTACAAGACTGGACCTGTCAACATTCAGTCTTGGATGAGAGAGAGTCTCCTGGGGCCCTGTGCTGGAACTATTGGCTGCTGAGGGTTGTTGGGAGAAGAGGAGTCATTGTCTGCGGGTACTGGCGAATCCCCATGTTCCAGAAGACCCATCCACACTCACGTTCCTATGGATGGTCCTGGCTAAATTCAGTGGGTTGCACCACAAAAGGACATGAAGGGAGAAGGGGGCCTTGTTGGGAGGAGGAGCTGCGAGAGGGGGAGGGGATATGAGAGAGTGCAAGTGGTGAGTGAGGTGATTGCGTTCTACGCGTGTGCAAAATGGTCAAGGAAAAAATTACATTAGAAAAAGAAAAGCATGACAAAGTCACAGACATACAAAACCAGAGAAGTTGAATCCAAATCCATCCTACGACTTAGCAATTCCACTTCTATGCATTTACTCAAAATAAATGAAGAGATATGCCCAAGAGAAGACTTGCCCATGAATGTTTAGGACAGTTCAGTTGGATAACCCCATTCCAGAATCAACCCAAATGCCCACCACAGCTGCGTGTGCAAGCATGTGATACCATTTGAATCCAGTGAAATATGAGTATGTGATGCGTGCTATGGTATGCTGGTATCTACAGCAACGGGAGGGCATCTATGAAGAAAGCTGAGTGAAAGCCCCCGGGCAGAGCTCATGCTACAAACTCATGCAGTCAGAGGACAGAACTCTCCATGATGGTTGAAATCTGATCAGTAGTTGCTCCAGGACAGTCGGGTTGGGTGGGCAGCTCTAGTGAGAACTTCCCAGGATTTTTAAATACTTGTGATTCCCACTGGTGTCTTCATAGATGGAAGCATGCATTTGTGGAAGGTCATGGACTTGAACATTTAACATTCTATGTCCTGGAGCTGGACAGCACTTGCTGCTCTTACAGAGGACCCACATGGTGCCTTGCAGCTGCCTGTAACTGCGTTTCTGGTGGTCATCGCCCTTTGGCCTCTGCAGGCACAAGGCACACACATCCATATGCATACAGGCAAACACCCATGCACACAATTTTTTAAAAATTTAAAAATCAATCTATGTGTTGCCTTGTATGGAAATTTTGCTTTAGTTAAAATATACCATCCCACTGTGTGTGGTGGTTGCACAACTTTAATCCCAGCACTCAAGAGGCAGAGGCAGGTGAATCTCTGTGAGTTCAAGGCCAGCCTGCTCTACATAGAGAGTTCCAGGCCAGTTGGGGCTATAGGGATACCCTGTCTCAAAAAGACACACACACACACACACACACACACACACACACACACACATGCACGCACATGCACACACACCATCTCAGGGGCTGGCACTAGTTGTTATTGTAGAGGACCAAAGTTTGATTCCCAGCATCCATATGGTGACTAACAACCATTTGTAACTCCAGTCCCAGGGGAATCTGACATTCTCTTCCGAGCTCTGCGGGCATTACATGGCATGGGTACACCAAAATACATCCAGGCGATTCACACATTCATATAAAATAAAATATTTTTTAAAATACTGTTTCTTTAACTCCAAAGACCAGACTCTTTCTAACATAGTATGCTGAGTATCAGGCAAAAGCTAATCCCCTGGAATTCAGCTGCTCCTAAAGGAGGCAGCACAGTGTGGAGGAAAGAGCATGGGTGCGTCTCTGATGTGAGCATAAGGAAGTGAATTATTTATGAACTGTAAAGGTGGTGAACATATTTATAATTGTTTAAAAAGCTATTACTGTAAACTGTTAAAGCAGTATTGTGCCTTCAGGGCTTACAAAGAGTAACTATATTAGTTATCTATTGTGTGAGAAATCACCACAAATGATGTGCTTAAAACAGCAACTTTTATTCCTGATCTTCTGGGGATCAGGAACTTGGGAGTGGCTGAGCTGAGCAGCTCTGCCTCAGACTCACAGGCAAGCTGTCAGCCAAGGCAGCAGCCATCTGAGAGATACAGGGTCAGCTCCGAGGTCAGCTCCGAGGTCAGCTCCGGGGTCAGCTCCGAGGTCAGCTCCGGGGTCAGCTTCGGGGTCAGCTCCGGGGTCAGCTCCGAGGTCAGTTCCGAGGTCAGCTCCGAGGCCGGCCTGTGGTTACTGACCTGACTCCATTCTAGCCCGGCTGTTAATAGGAGCCCATAACTCCTCGCCCAGCCAAGTTCTCCACAGACTATAGATGCACATGGCGGGAAAGCTGGCCTCCCCTTGGAGCCAGTAGCCCAAGAGGAAGCACACAAAAACATGGAAGCCGAGGTTTATTTATTTCATACCTTATTCATGAGAGTTACATGTCAACATTTCTGCAGCATGCTATTGGTTGCACAGGCCGGCACCGTTATGTTTGGGAGGAGATGTCCCAAGGCCAGCACTAGGGGCATGGACCCATGGGAGACCGGCTTCCACAGCCAATTCTCATCCCTGTTGCATAGTTTACAAGCTGTATTATCTACGACAAGTTACTCTTTCCTTTTAAGTCTTAGTTTCTAAATCTATGAAATGTGTAAGAATATTTATCTTTGCCTTGGTAATGTTCGAAACTTTCAAACAGGTACTTAGAGTACGAATCTTTTGATTAATGTTACCTTAAGCATAGTTAAGTTAGTTGGCTCATACAGTAATTCTAGTATCATTTACTGGTCAGGTTGCCTGCTTAAATACCAATTTCTTGACTGAACATTGAGGTCAGTTTGAAAACATAGTACCTTCTTAGGACTGGAAAGATAGTGTACCAATAAGAGCACTGGCTGCTCTTGCAGAGGACACAGGATCAGTTCCTAGCACCAACATTGCAGGTAATAATCATCTGTAACTCCACATCTGACACCCTCTCCCAACCTGCATGGGAATCACATGACATGGATGCACTTACATACATGCAGCTAATACACTCATACACATAAAATAAAAATTATGAGTAGAATATTTAAAAACATAGTATCTTCTAATTTGGGCATTGCCTGTCTAGTGGTTACAGATATCCTACAAAGCTTAACATGCAGGAAATGAGGACAACTGTCTTCAGTGCTCAGCAATGCATTTCTGCCCCAATAGTGGTGTGTAACAAGCCACCTTGGAACTCAAAACTGTGGTCACTTAGAACTTGGTAGAAGCATAGATAACAAGAGACTGCAGAGTGGGAGTGCCTGGACAGGAATACTATGTTAAACTCCACCCACCCAGGGCTCAGGGACTATTGTGGAAGAAGGGGCAGAAAGATTGTAAGAGCCAGGGAGGAGGTGCATGACCGTATGGAAACAGAGTCTTCCAGATTCCTGGAACCTTGTTCACATAAACCTACAGCAATGGTGTCAGCATGCACAGCACCTATGTAAACCCAAGCAGACAAAAGCCCAGCATATAACTGTGGAAAGGGGCCACAGACCCCAACCTTAGTCAAGGGACTGTTGGCAGCTGATTATTGCTGGCAAGAGAGAGTAGATCTTCTTTAAGGGATGGGCTGACTAGACCCCAGTGGATGAACTTGCACTGAGGGATGTCTGGGTATACAAACAACCTGACTGGCTTTAATGCGTGAGACAGAATGCATGGAATATGATGGGGGGTGGCTATGAGGGGTGTGGCTGGGGGCCACAGAGAAGATCCACAGAGGTCGGAAAGCTTGTAGTGTATGGCCATAGGAGGGGAGACTTCATGAGTCAGTGTATTTTTTTTTTCTTTTCCTTTTTTTTTTTTTTTTTTTTTTGACTAGCTCCTTCCCTGGAAACACTCTATAAAGATGGAGTTTTTGTGAGGAATCAGAGCCCAGCACTAGCTCAGGAACAAATTCTTTTTTTTTTCTTTTTTTTTTGCGACAATGCCTGTGTTAGAGACGGTTCTTAGCCACCATGTGGGTGCTGGCAATCGAACCCAGGTCCTCTGCAAGAACAATCAGAGCTCTTAACTGCTGAGCCATCTCTCCAGCCTCAATGAGTCAGTATTTTTAAAAAATTATATGGCATGATATAATTGGGGCCAATAAATATACTATGGAAAGATCATTGCTATCTCAGAACCCAGGGTATCTGAGGATATTTACAGGAATGTTTGAGTATTTCTTCACTTCTAGAATTGGTGGCACTTGAGAAGTTAAGTAAAAAGAAGGAAGTCTTTATGGAGTGACATGAAACAAAGTTTAAGTTGTAGTGATTGAACCGTGCTTTCTCCAAATGCTCTCTGTAACCCTATTAGGGTTTTTACTTCTCTGAGTCTTTCACTCCCTTAAGATGAAGTAAAAATAATAACATCCATTAAGGTTATTGTGGAAATTAACAGAAATTAGCATGTATTAAGTTATTGCCATAGAGACATAATTATGAGTAATTAGATAAACATGTTTTCACATATCTTTCTGAAGTTCTAAATAGTTACCTTTCCATTCAGCTCACATTAGCAGAAGCCAAAATCTTTAGCACATATTTTCCTTCAAATCCAATCACTGAATGTTTTGTTGCACTTTTGTCAAAAGTGGTGGTTTGAATGAGATTGTTCCCCCCACGGGCTTCAAGTATTCAGACATTTTGTCCCCAGTTGGTGGTGCTGTTTTTGGAAGTGTTAGAAGGTGTGGCCGTGCTGGAGGAAGCATGTCACTGGGGAAGGGCTTAGTGAGTTCAACAAGTCTTGTAGTCTCCAGTCTCTCTCTCTCTCTCTCTCTCTCTCTCTCTCTCTCTCTCTCTCTCTCTCCTTTCTGTGCTCATTGGAAGATGTGAACTTTGGCTTTCTGCTCCAGCCCCGGCCACCATGCCTCCTGCCACAATGGACTCTAATTCCCTGGAACCATCAATCATAAGCTCAAATAAACTCTTCCTTTTATAAGTTCCCTTGGTCATGGTTGCTTTATCACAGCAAAAGAAAAGTGACTAATACAGGAAATAAATGAAATCCTCCCTAATCTTGTTCTGAAAGTGGAACTTTCACTCTTGTCTGTAGGAAGCACCAAAGAAATCCAAGAGTTTAATCTTGTTTGACTTTTGCATTCTAGAGAAGCATTTAAGAAGGATCTTCTAATAGCATCATAGTAAACCTGTGCTCATCTGTGGGATCACAGCTCTTGAGGGACAGAGCTCTTCTTTCCTCCATTCCTCGTCCTCATGCTATAACCAATCTTGTTTAAGTTGAAATATGTCTTACATCCAAAGTACATTTCAAAGCCATCTTCATCATCCAATACTGGTAGATGTATGTATGAAGAAATAAACCTCTCCTATGGTTCCTGCATTCACTTGTACCCACCATCCAGGCTCATTTTTGCACAGTAACCCTAGTAGTCTGTTTAAAAACCCATGATGACATCACTCATCTCTCTGGGCAGAAGGCTAGAAGACCTTTGGCTGGATTTGGTCATTAAGATAGCAGCCCATGTTAGCAGCCCATCAATAGTCCTCTGGGGTCTACACGCAATTTTCCTGGTCTGTCTCTTACTCTGATACCTAGCCATTCCATTCCACTCTACTGATGTTTCGTTGGTTCTTTAATATTCTAGAGGATCACCTCTTCAGATTTCTCCACAAGCTGTTTCCTTGCCTGGATTCTCTTTCCCTACACTTTACATGCCTAGCTCCTTCTTTTAATTTCAATTTCAATGGCATCTTGCACAGTGGACTTCTTTGATTCCTAAGATATTTCCTACTGTCCTCTGCTGCCTTCCCATCTTCCCCTTGGAGCTCATCTTGGTGATTATCATAAGCATGTCTGTGCTTCACCTTATCCAACACCTGACTCATCTATTAGGTATGAGCTTAATAATAATAGGTGGGATATCCTAGAAAAATCAATAGCCTTTCTTTACACCAACAGCAAGAAACTGGAGAAGGAATATAAGGAGACCTTCTCACTCGCAATAGCTCAAAAAAATTAAATACTTAGGAATAAACCTAACAAAAGACACCAAAGATCTCTACAACAAAAATTTCAAACCCTTGAAGAAGGAGATTGAAGAAGATATAAGATGGAAAGACTTCCCATGATCATGGATTGGAAAAATTAATATAGTAAAAATGTCCATTCTACCCTAATTAATATACAGATTTGATGCAATTCCAATTAAAATAAAATATTATTTATTTATTTATTTAGTTATTTATTTATTTAATGTGTATGAATGTACTGTCTGCATGTAGGTTTGTGCACCCATGTTGTGCAATGCCACGGAGGTCAGAAGAGGGCATCGGATTCTCCTGGAACTGGAGTTCTCCTGGAATTGGAGTTACGGGTGGTTGTCGGCCGCCATATGGGTGCTGGGGATCGAACCCGGGTCCTCTGTAAGAGCAGTCAGTGCTCTTAACCGCTAGGCCATCTCTCCAGCCCCAAAATAAAATATTTTTTAAAAAGGGCATCTAAGAGCTAAATAATTGCACACTATTTTCTGCATAAATTTTTCTCTCACTATTTCCTTTCCTTGAATTTAATTTATTGTTATATAGAATGACTGTCCACTAACTGTCTATTACATATATGACCACTGTAATAGAATCTATATAAGAGCCCCCCAAAGGGGGCATAGATTAATGGATAGGCAGACAACAATTCCGATACCAAGTTCGTGTGGAAGTAAAGTGGGAAGCAAAGACAGGCCCATGCTCAACCTTCCTGGGGAATGTGCGGTTCAAGAAACGGCTTCTCTAGGAAGATCCAAAGGTAGGTTTTGAATGAAAAGTAGTAGAATAGTGCTTGGCCAGGAGGAATCAAAGGAGGTAATTCCTTCATCTCTTAGTGATAACGAAGACAGATAAAGGAAAGAAGGAAAAAGGGAATGAAGGAAGGAAAGAAGAAAAGTTGGGAGGGGGAGGGAGGGGGGAGAGAGGGAGGGAGGGAGGGAAGAGAGAAGAAAAGTGAGTGGGAGGCTGGAAGCAGAGTAGGAGGGGTGGGCAAACAGAATCTCTTGCACTGAGAAAAAAATGACTGGAGACTTTGTGATTACTGGCCTGGAAGAAGAGACGGGTCTCTGGCAGCTTAGAGTGCCAATCTTCAGACCTAGAAGAACAGGTTGAAGTCAGACCTCAGTCTCACTGAAGATACTGTTTGCTTTGCCTTTTGGCTTCTGCTTCTGCTGCATTCAGTGATAACTGATATTGCCCACTGCATGGACCTTTGTAATACAATTTTTTTCGTCTTTTTGAGACAGGGTTTCCCTGTAGCTCTGGCTGTCCTAGAACTCGGTATGTACACCAGGCTGGCCTTGAACTCACAGAGATCCACTTGCCTTTGCCTCGCAAGTGCTAGGATTAAAGGTGTGAGCCACCACACCTGGTGGACCTTTGTAATATAGTACCTGGTTGTGAAAGTCACATGACACTTAGGCAGTAACCTAAGCCAGTGTTCTGGTCTTGGTCCTTAAAATGTACAAGAGAACAGAGCATTTTCAGCATCGAAATGGTAGTGCTACTTTATGGAAGCCCTTTTTCTAGGCCTTTTCATTCGCACACAGGGGTCTGGGTGTCTTGTCCGTCCTGCACCGGTTTGCATGCTCACCTCCAGATGCTGAGCTCCACGGGCCAGAGGTTGTGTCAGTTTACCTTTCCAGACTCTGACACTGGAGGAGTCTCACAGAATTAATAGGCTCAACAAATGCTTGACAAATGAGTAAATGAACACGGGTTAGCCCAGCGAAAAGGATTAGGGCTGAGAAGCAGAAGTAAACACCCAAAGAGATGAAGAGGCAACTCATCTCTGGGGGAGGACAGTGTGCATGCTGCAAATGGGGAAGAAAACTAATATTCCATGGTACTCAAATACCACAGCCTCCTCTGAGCCCCACACTGGGCCATGTGATATCTCAAGCCTTTCTTTGTGGTGCCTGTCATCACGGGCAACTGAAGAGTAGGTCAGGTATTGGTGAGGCCAGCTCACCTCCTGGGCCCAGATCCAGGTCCTGGTGCATCCCTAGGTATGTGACCTTGGGCAAGTCACTAAAACTCTGCAAATAGGAGCTTTTTTCAATTTGGGAAATGAAAATAAAGCATTTTTGCATAAGCTTGCTCAGAGATCTAAATTTAAAAAAATCCAAGTGATTATAATATTATCCTGATAATTATTGCTTAATCAATGTTATCTACTATGAGGTAGAGGAATGGATTGATGGGTGGAGATAGAGAAAAGAGAGAGAGAGAGAGAGAGAGAGAGAGAGAGAGAGAGAGAGAGAGAGAGAGAGATCCACGCATTTATTGATCCTGCTCTGTCATCAGCAAGGGCTGGGAACACATTCTGAATAGTGGAAGCAAACAAGTAACATGAGCAGAAAGAGTGAGTGTTGAAGATGTGGCTGGAGATGAGGCAAGAGTGATCAGACCCCATGGCAGTTAAGTGTTCAGTGAAATAACTTCAGACTATTCCCTGAGAACCAGCCCAAGGCCTTGCAGGGATTACACACAAGGTACACATGCAGGCTAGCCTGGAGGTTAACAGGCTGGCAGCCTAGATACCAATCAAACCAGCTGAGTAAATGTTCCAGACCCTGGCCAATGAGAGTCTGGATTGAGAAAGAGGAACCACAGCTGGAAAAGAACTGCCAACCTTTCTGCATTTATGCAGGTCGTGTAATGTTCCGAAGGTGCCTTCCCCCAACACCTTCTAAAAGCAAACCTCTAACCTCAAACATACACACAAATTGTCCAGAGATGGCGCCCACTCTCTAGCCACTCAGAAGAATGAAAGGGACCTTAAAAGTCAATTAGTTCTCAGAGATATTTAGATGTGGACGAGCTCTTGGGCCATCCCTACTCTATACATAGACAGACGGGAAATCACAAGCAGAGGGCAGCTGGCTCTGCACTGGGGCAGCTTGGAGGCCTCAGGGCTGAGCTGGTGCTACCTACTGCTGTTTATTCTAGCTAGTCTAAGAGCTTCCACAGCATGAGATGTGATACAATTTCCAACATTTGTGAGTCCTTACCAGCCTTATTCACAAATAGAGGGCTGTAAAACAGAAACCACAGTCGCGATGCCTCCGAGGTGTAAGACACCAACAGGGACTCATCTCCTTCCTCCATCCGTTACTTTGTTTCACCCTTTCTGATGTTTCTACTTTCACAGATCTTTAAGAGGACACAGAACCAAGATTCAAAATGATTGTTGATAAATGACCCTGTTAGGATTCAGAGACATTACACATGCTCCGTGAAGTAGTAATTTCTTGACTTCTTGTTTTCCTGGTATTCCACTAGGTACAAGATTGGTCTAACTCAAAATTCAGCTCTACCTTCTTCTAAATCACTGCTTACCCATGCAAAGCCCAGCTCTAATAACGTATTGAACTCCCAGGCTAATTTCTCTTTATTGTTCTGGTTTGGGGAGATTGCTATTTTCACATTATTTTCAGCAATGTTTGTAGCAATATAATTTTCTTTCCTATCTTTTTGTAGCGTGTCAGATTTGAGTTCATTTAACTCAATTGGTACTTAATTGAGTCATAACTATGCAAAAAAAGTCCTTGAAGAAGACTATATTAGTGACTTCTTTTGTTGCTATGAACACACACCCAACAAGAAGCAACTTAAGGGAAGGGGCTTATGGTTTGAAGGGAAAGTTGGTGGCAGGAACATGAAGTGGCTGATCACATCAAGTCCAGTCACGAAGCAGAGAACAGGTAGGATGCAGGTCGCAGGTGACATGCTTCAAAGCCCAATCCTATGATCCACTTCCTTTAGAGAGGCTTCATCTCTAAAGGTTCCTTCTAAAAGTTTCCTTCTAAAAGCCTCTTCCGAAACAGCATCACCAATCAGAGATGAAGAGCCTATGTGTGACATTTCACATTGACACCACAGCGAAGATATTGAGAAATGCAAAGTTTAGAAGGGAACTTCTAAAGAGGTAGTTGATGTTTTTACTATAGAATACAAGGATTCCATTGGGGTACTCATCTTGGAAGGTAAACGGAGGAGCTAATGACATCTAAAGAAGCACATGATGTGCCAGGTGCCTGCCCCAAGATCCACCTGTCTTCACCTCCTGAGCTCTGGGACTAAAGTTTGCCCCACCACACCAGGCTTTTTTATGTGGGTTCTGGGATAGAACTCAGTTCCTTGTGCTTTCAAGGGAAAGCAGTTTCCTGACTGAGCCATCTACCAGGCCCTGAGCCAGATGCTTTTTTAAATTTTTTATTTTATATTATTCCAAAATAATGCATATATACACTCCACACATAAGTCAAAACTAATAATTCTGAAAATAAACTATAGGTTGACTCCGAAACATATTTAGAGATTCACATTTTAACAGTAAATTTGCATGCAGGTATAAAGTTGTATAATTTTACATTCTTTTTTTAGAATATGACTGCATATCCTCCATCTATATATGGTAATTACAATGCATGAGTATAAGTGGTAGGACAACTCTAGAGCTCATTTATAGATTCACACTGTAATAGCACAGTTGCTTTCAGATACAATGAAATATAGTAATAAAGTTGCTCAGCTTGCCTGCCAACTGCGGATTTGGTGTTAACATCTACAAATGAGGGAAACCATTTGCCTTTTTTTTTTTCTGGGACTGTGTTACTTCTCTTAGTATAATTGCTTCGAGTTCCATCCATTTACCAGCAAAGCTCATGATGTCATCTTTCTTTACTGCTGCATAGAATTTCATTGTGTAGATGTACCACATTTTTGTTATTCAGTCATCAGTTGAGGGGCATTTAGGTTGGTTCCAGGTCTTTGCTATTGTGAAGAGAGCTGCAATAAACATAGCTGTGCATGTATCTTTGCAGTAGGATGCATCTTGTGGGTATATACCCAAGAGTGGTATGGTTGGGTCAGGTGGTAGGCTCATTTTGAGTTTTTTTATTTTAATTAATTAATAATTAATTAATTTGTATGAATGTACTGTCTGCATGTAGGTCTGTGCACCCATGTTGTGCAGTGCCGCGGAGGTCAGAAGAGGGTGTCGGATTCCCCTGGAACTGGAGTTCTCCTGGAATTGGAGTTACAGACAGTTCTCAGCCGCCATATGGGAGCTGGGGATCGAACCCAGGTCCTCTGCAAGAGCAGTCGGTGCTCTCAACCACTAGGCCATCTCTCCAGCCCCATTTTGAGTTTTTTTAAGGGTTCTCCACACTGCTTTCCACAGTGGTTGTATGAGTTTACATTCCCACCAGCAATGAATGAGTGCTCCCCTTTCCCCACAACCTCTCCAGCATTTGGTGTCTTTTGTTTTCTTGATCTTGGCTAGTCTTATTGGAGTGATATGATACCTTAGTGTGGTTTTAATTTGCATTTCCTTAATTATTAATGATGTTGAACACATTTTAAGATTTTTTCAGCCATCTTTACTTCCTTACTGGTGAAGTCTCTGTTCATCTCTTTACTCCATCTTTTGAGTAGGTCATTTGTTTTCTTACTTCTTTGTTTTTTAAGTAGCTTATATATTCTGGATGTTAATGCTTTGTCTGATGCATCAGTGATGAAGGTTTCCTCCCACTCTGTGGGTTTTCTCTTCACTTCCTTGATTGTTTTTTTAGCTGTAAAAAAGCTTTTGAGTTTAATAAGATCCCTCTTGTCAGCTGTTGTCCTTATTTCCTGTGCAGCTGCTGTTTGATTTAGAAAGTCTTTTCCTACACCGATGTCTTGTAGGTTGCTGCCGATTTTTTTTTTCTATCACCTTCATGGTTTCAGGTTTTAGGTTGAGATCTTTGATCCATTTGGCATTTATTTTTGTACAGGGTGAGAGGTAATTTTGTTCTTCTACAAATGGTGATCCAGTTTTGCCACCACCATTTGCTGAAGATGTTATCTTTCTTCCATTGAGCTTTTTTGGCCCCTTTGTCAAATATGAGGTAGCCGAAGTTATATGAGCTCAAGTGTGGATCTTCAATTTTATTCCATTGGTCAATGGTTCTGTTTTTTTTGTTTTTGTTTTTGCCAGTACCAGGCTGTCTTTATGACTATAGCCCTGTAATATAGCTTAAAGTCTGGTAATATAATTCCCCAGCATTGCACTTTTCACTCAGGGTTGCTTTAGCTATTCAGGGTCTTTTGTTTTTCCATATGAATTTAAGGATTTTTTTTTCTAAGTCTGTGAAAAAGGTCATGGGGATTTTGATTGGGATTGCATTGAATCTGTATATTTGGGTAGAATGGACATTTTTACTATGTTAATTTTTCCAATCTATGAACACGGGAGGTCTTTCCATCTTTTGATGTCATTTTCAATCTCCAGATGCTTTTAAATTGTGTTGCTCATATGCCCTTGCTTAAGACTCTCATAAGAACAACTTCTGGTACAAAATAAAAGAGCCTCTAGGTCTCAGGAAATAACCTACAGAGTATAACACTGCAAATACTAGTGGGTAGGAAAGGGGAGATTCTGCCTCTTCTCTGTCAAGAACACCCCCCCGCCCATTATGCCACATAGTCACTAGAAAGCATCAGGAAAGGCACAGGGAGAGGACCATAATTCTGATTTTAAAGTTCTGTCTCCTTCAAATGTTTCTGTACCCAATGGCTGAAACCTGGATATGCAGTGTTCAAATTGGAATAGGATTTGGGATTACCTGGCTCAAGAAAGGCAAATAGATATTTATCTCCTGGCCAGTGGGAAAGGCAATTCCCACTAACACCTAACTAATCTTATCCTGTAATTTATCAGAAAAGAATCCAGGCAGGCAATAGTCTCCGTGTGCTGTCAGAACCATTGCATTAACTCCAGGCATGTTGATCTGTGTCCTTACAGCTGTGATTGTAGCAGGAGCTGCAGGAATAAGATAACTTTGCATGGATGATGGGATAAATTGGTCCCGATCTAAGTGCGGCACCGTACACCTGTAATCCCAACAGGCTGAGTTTGGAGAACCATCAGTTTGTGGCCAGCCTGGACTACAAAGTAAGACTATGTCTCAAAAAAAATGCTCTAATGATGGAAAATGTCTGAAAGAAAATAGATGGGATGGGTTGCAGAGACAGAATCAGGTGGGGGATGAAGAATAGAAGACCACCCAGGAGGTAGAAGATGACTGTGTGGTCCCAAGACAGGATCAGATAAGACTTAGCACCCAGGTACAGAAAATCATCCCCCAAGCCCTTGAAAGCTTCCAGGAGTGAGGGACTAGGACAAAGAGAAGTGGGGCTTAGAACTAGAAATGAAACTACCATGTTCCTACTGTGACCTCAGGCAGCTCAGTCTGAGAGTTGGAGGAGACTGCACATCAGTTACGTGCTAAACTCATTATTTTTTGACTCCTGAATTCACTTAATCTTCACAATTGTGCTGTAAGGTAGATATTCAGACACCTGATATGAAAACTAACTTGTCACAGAGCTGAAAATAGAAACCTGATCTTTTATGTCTGGTAGCTTGGCTTTCTGGGAGCCCAGTCATTCTTGGGAAGAGTGATGGTGCCTTTCTCATTAAATCTAGAAATGTTGAGAGAGGTTTGCTTTGTTGTTCTTGTTGTTGTCATCATAGTCATCATCATCATCATACTAGCATTTAGAATCAAAGGTGGTTGCCAAACGCCCCTAAGTATACTGGAAGCCTCGCCATCAGTGTACTGGAAGCCCCACCATCAGTGTACGGGAAGTCTCACCATCAGTGTACTGGAAGTCTCACCGTCAGTGTACGGGAAGCCCCACCATCAGTGTACTGGAAGCCCCACCATCAGTGTACTGGAAGTCTCACCATCAGTGTACTGGAAGCCCCACCATCAGTGTCCTGGAAGTCTCACCATCAGTGTACGGGAAGCCCCACTATCAGTGTACTGGAAGACAAACCATCAGTGTACTGGAAGCCCCACCATCAGTGTACTGGAAGCCCCACCATCAGTGTACTGGAAGCCCCACCATCAGTGTACTGGAAGCCCCACCATCAGTGTACTGGAAGCCCCACCATCAGTGTCCTGGAAGCCCCACCATCAGTGTACTGGAAGCCCCACCATCAGTGTACTGGAAGCCCCACCATCAGTGTCCTGGAAGCCCCACCATCAGTGTACTGGAAGCCCCACCATCAGTGTACTAGAAGCCCCACCATCAGTGTACTGGAAGCCCCACCATCAGTGTACTGGAAGCCCCACCATCAGTGTCCTGGAAGCCCCACCATCAGTGTACTGGAAGCCCCACCATCAGTGTACTAGAAGCCCCACCATCAGTGTACTGGAAGCCCCACCATCAGTGTACTGGAAGCCCCACCATCAGTGTCCTGGAAGCCCCACCATCAGTGTACTGGAAGCCCCACCATCAGTGTACTGGAAGCCCCACCATCAGTGTACTGGAAGCCCCACCATCAGTGTACTGGAAGCCCCACCATCAGTGTACTAGAAGCCCCACCATCAGTGTACTGGAAGCCCCACCATCAGTGTACTGGAAGCCCCACCATCAGTGTCCTGGAAGCCCCACCATCAGTGTACTGGAAGCCCCACCATCAGTGTACTGGAAGCCCCACCATCAGTGTACTGGAAGCCCCACCATCAGTGTACTGGAAGCCCCACCATCAGTGTACTGGAAGCCCCACCATCAGTGTACTGGAAGCCCCACCATCAGTGTACTGGAAGCCCCACCATCAGTGTACTGGAAGCCCCACCATCAGTGTACTGGAAGCCCCACCATCAGTGTACCGGAAGCTCCACCATCAGTGTACCGGAAGCTCCACCATCAGTGTACTGGAAGCCCCACCATCAGTGTACCGGAAGCTCCACCATCAGTGTACTGGAAGCCCCACCATCAGTGGTCATCCCACATGCAGACCATACTGATTGAGAAGTTTTAGTCTACACTGCAGATGTCAGAAGCAAGGCACTTTCAAGTGTGTTTTCTTGAAATTAAATTTTCACTCACTTTTCAAGTGTTTATTTAGTACCGGGTTCCAGGCATTGTTTAGACTCTGGGGCTATAGAATTGAAGAAGACTTAAAACCTGGCACCTTAGAATTTACATTGTAATATGAATACAATCAATAAAAAAAATCACTCTCTTAGTGGAAAATATACACAATATACAAAGCCATACCCTGGAATGGAAGAGTATGCCTGAAGGAAGGGAAAGAAGACTCCAAAACTTCACATTTAAAGAAGAAACGTGGGACTGAAGGTACTTTATTCTGCAAAGTACTTGCTACACAAGCATGAAAACCTGAGTCAGATACCCAGCACTTATTTAAAAGCTGGGGCATGGTGCATACCTGTGATCCCAGGGTTGTGTGGGAAGAGACAGGTAGATTCCAGATCCCAGGAGCTCTCTGGCCAACCAGGTTAGCCTAACTAATGAGCATCATGTTTAATCAGAGTCTCTCTCTCTCTCTCTCTCTCTCTCTCTCTCTCTCTCTCTCTCTCTCCTTGGATAGTGATTAAATAAAACACCTACGTCAGGGCCTGGCCACACCCCTGCAGATACATATACATACATACTTTTATACGCATGTGCACATATTCACACAAACATGTACAAAAAATAAAGAAAAAGTAATGTGGCTTGATTAGATTGGCCGTGGACTAGAAGAGAACCTAGGAAGTATGGATTTACTAGAATGGAAAGAAGAAAAGGTTTCAAAATGAAGGGACTGTGCGCGTGTTAGAAGACGTAGCTGCAAGTTCTGACCTCACCAGCTCACACTAAGAGAATTGGTCACTAAGCTTATAATAATTTCAGTTTATCTCTCAAAGCTTTAGTTAATTATCTTAAAAATAGGATTCTTAAAATATATGAATAAAATTAGTGAATGAAGATTAAATCTCTGCAAATTGCCTTATGAATGAAAGAGATCATTGTGTCCTACAGAAAACCTGTGTATTTAGGGGCTGGAGAGACGGCTCCATGGTTAAGAGCACTGGATGCCCTTGCAGAGGACCTGGGTTGGGTTCCTAGCACCTACATGGTGACTAAGAACTGTCCTTAACTCCAGTTCCAGGGGATCCAATGCCCTCTTCTGACCTCCATGGGCATTGCATGACATAAGGACATTTACATACGTGCAGAATACACTCATACGCATAAAATAAAATAATAAAATTTATGTCTAGATTTTTGGTTTTAGAGTTGTTTTTTCTACTGGAAAACATAATGAAATGAGCTGTGTGATTTAGCACATTTCATATGGGTCAGAAACAGCCTGAAAAAAAAAACTACGAAGATATTTTTCCCAAGTTCATTAAAAGTTCTCTAGCTAAATAATTTGCTTGTAATTTATTCTTAAGAAGTTCATGTAATGAGCCAGTTCCCTGACATTAGAGTAAAACCAGTGTGGGCTCTAATCAGGCTCCTTTGTCACATAGGGTGGGAGGTTTGAAGGGTGGGGGTTTGAAGGTGTTTTCCACATGATATTTGGGAGAGGGGAAAAAAAGATGAACAAGTGAAGGGTGGTCACCAGCAGTCTCCTCTGTAGTGACTGCTCGTTTCTTGATATGAGAGAAACCTTAACTGGGGATCCCCAGTTTTTATATCTGTTTTATTTCTTATACATTTGTGTGTGTGTGTGTGTGTGTGTGTGTGTGTGTGTGTGTGTGATGTATGTCTGTTTCTAGGTCAGAGGACAACCTTGGCCCTCCACTTTGTTTGAGATAGAGCCTCTTATCATTTGTCATGATATATGTATATGTATATGTATATTTATATTATATGTATGTGTATATAGTGTGTATGAGTCAGGGTAGCTGTCCTGTAGGCCTCCAGGGATTCTCTTCTCTCCACCTCTCCACTCACTTTTCATAAGACCTTGGGTTCCTAATATTTGAAAAGCAAGTGCTCTACCCTTGAGCCATCATGCTGTGTAATGGAACACTCAGCATTTGAAAGTAGCCAATGTTCATAGCATATTTACCAGGCACCAGGCACTGTTCTGAGCATTTGATCATTTCAAAAGTCCTGTGAGGTTGGTTCCTCCATAATACCCATTCTCAGCTGACAATTTTAAGGCTGATAAACTTCCTGAGCTAATAACTGGCAAAGCTGGGGATGGACGTAGGTTCAGTACTGTACAGAGGAGGGAGCAAGCCTAGAGAGGCAGGAGGAATTAGCCATACTTGATCTCTGGCTGATGTGGAATAATGGTAAGTTTACAGGGTCAAACAGGTAAAATAACCAAGCAATCATGGTTGGTTGGTTGGTTTGTATGGCAATGAAGACTTCAGGAACTTTCATTTGGTAATATGAAGACACACATGGATAACAGGAAAGAAGAAACAGCCAGCCTCTGCTTGTAACCACCAGAAGCTGGACACACTGACTCCACAAGCCTTGCTTCAGACTTCTCTGCTTTTCCCACCCGTGTTCTTGGGCTACCAGCTCCCAGAGTGAAGCAGAGTTGGTGGGACAGCTGGTCCTCGGAAATACAGCCAACGCAGCTTTGCTAATGCTAAGCATCGCTAAGCAGTGAACTCTCTGCTCCGGACATCACCAACATTCCTAGTCATCAAGAAAAACAGCTTCCTTGGCGGTCTTGGGGAAACCACGCACCAAATGAGACAGTTAGATACTATGTTTCCCTCTGGGACCTGTACAAGCTACAAAGGAATTAACGAGGCCAAATTAAGTCAGAACTTGGAAAAGGCAAGCTATTTTCTACCCAGGAGCAATCTGTTAAGATCATAGAAATCTGGACAAATAACTGGAAAGCACATCTCAGGGAACCATTTCATCCAGCGAGCAATACGGAGTGATTGTCTGGCTGAGCCTTGTCCAGCCCTATTACCTCCAATCTTATTTTTGGCAGGTCTCTGTAGAACCATCTAGACAATATCATCTCTCAACGGTGTTACACAGATGTGCCTGAGAAGTTAATCCTCTCTCATTTCTCTGCTTTCTGTCTCCTCCTATTCTGCCCAGAAAAATCCCAAGATGAATTTTACAATGGGCATTTAATTTCTGGTTAACCTTGGCTCATTATAAATAAACAAGACTACACATATCTATGAGAGACTAGTATGAAAATATAGAATGAATGCAGCTGTTTGTGTGCCTTTGACATTGAATGCAATTTTGGAGCTTACACTTTTCATTCATCAAGGTAAAGGATTTTTAACAATGCATTTGTTGTTTGTAACAAATGAGTAAAGAACAGCAGCATACTCTCATGGTTAATAAGACAAAGCTTTGCTTTATCATTGACTATTAAATTACACATGTGATGGACAGATGAATAGATTGATGGTCAGATGGAGGGATGGATGTGTGGTGTGGGAGTAAGCATGTGGATGTCTAATACCAGAGCTTAATGTTTATAGAGGCAGTGGAATGAGAACTTAAACTGAATCAGATAAAAATATTAGAATACCACTAAACTACAGTTATTTTTAGGATGCTTTTTTGTCTGTGTACTAGATATTGTACCAATGTATTACAGGACTCTTAATAACCACAGAAAATGTGTAGTATTATTATGCCCCTTAAGCGATGATAACTTGCACTCAAATTGATTGGGTAATGACCAAAACTATAAAGTAAGTAATCAGCAGAGCCAGAATTTAATCTTGATGCTGATCCACTTAAACAAGCACAGGCCCTTAAGTAGGAAGACATTCTATCGAGTGATATATAAATTTTAAAACAATAGATATTATCCACTGTGTAATCAGAGCTGTGATTTTGTGAGGAAAAAAAATTATGAAAGTCATACTTCCATATGTCCCATTTGTGTAATTTATAAGGTTCAGGCTACTAGGTAAGCCATAATCTTATTTAGACTGACTTTTTCTATGTGTGAAATGAAGGAATTATGCTGAAAGCTCCCCAGTATCCCTTCCGTAGTGAGTGTAGACTGGTCTAGTCTCCTGGATCTCTTCCTCTGGCTACCTGGGACTTTCAGACTACCATGGCGCCCAGGGTCAGCCAGCACTCAGAAGATGATCTCTGTCCCCAAGTGGCCATTACCACAGCCTGCTGGGTTAGCTACACCCATCAAGCTCTCACACCATTTCTAAAATGAAATAAATGCCCCTCACCTTGGGATGGGGGAGCCAGCATTTTGAACATGCTCTAAATTAGATACGAAAGGGTGGAGTTCAGGTGCTCATGACAGTAAATCTGGAGAAAGTAGATTTTTACTCAGCATAAAATAAGAGACAGGGAAAGCCAGGTAGGTGGTCTTTGCACTCTCCCTGCCATGGGTTTCTGCACAGTGGGGCTTCCCCAATCACCCAATCACTCCACAATGGCCCACATACAGTGCAGAGCCCTCTGTCAAGCAAACTGCTGAGCCCCTGTGTGACTCACTGGGATGAGGGTCCATTAATAGCACACAGTGTAAGTTGCTTCTATCTTTTCTTTTTTCTTTCTTTTTTTTTTTTTTTTTTTTTTTTGTGTGTCTTTTTGAGACAGGGTCTCCCTTTAGTCCCAGCTGGCCTGGAGCTCACTATTTAGACCAGGCTGGCCTTGACCTCACAGAGATCCACCTGCCTCTGCCTCCTGAGAGCTGGGAGCTTCTATCTTTTCTGTTTCTGTTCTTCTCACTTTCACTGCCCTGTGTTCACAATCTCCCAATAATAGAGCATCAGTAGTTAATCTTTAAGACTGTCTCCTACTTCCCCTAGGACGCTTGAGGATAAGGAACATTTGTGAGTGCCATGTTTATGTTTAATTCAGTGTCCATCTGGTTATGATAACCCTATTTTTCACCTGCTCTCCAGGAAATACATTGTTCCTCCCATGGTAGAAGAGAACAGGAAGAATGGAGCTTATTAGTTGGATGCCCTTTGTGTCCACTGCTCTGAATTCTCCTACTACCAATGAATGGATCTTTAAAAAATCTACCCAGAAATCATAAAACAACTTAAAGGAAATTATTTGTAAAGCTGTATTTTTATAATTTCACACCAGACTGGGAGATCATTAAGGAAACAAACTGAGTGAGACTTTCTCATTTTTTGGATGATTTTCAAGCTCACAAACATTTACACATATCTCTCAATGCTGCTGAAAGCCTAATGGTTATGTGTGTGCCATGTAATGCTGAGCCACACAGCTTGTTGATCCTAGATGGAACAACTGAGCTTGGTTCTTGGGAATTTGAAGACCAGAAGAGAACAATTAAAACTAAAAGGACATTCACAAATTCCTTTCCTCAGTAGTTAAGGGCTGGTGTGATTCCATAAGACCACAACAGCAGTCAGGTGGCAAGAGGAGGCCAACTGGGCCAGATATTCAGGTCTCTGCAGTAGGTGTCCACAGACAAGACAGCTATGGTCTCTAGTGAGCCCCATAAATATCAATGGAATGAAACTAGGGATGTAGTTTAGCAGTAGAAAATTTTTCTGGCACTTGTGAAGCCTTAGGTCTAATCTCCAGCACCGCAGATGGTGATGGTGATGATGATGATGATGGTGGTGGTGGTGGTGGTGTTAAAGAGGAAGGAGGAAGGGGAGGAGGAGGAGCTCTTTTTTTTTTTTTTTTTTTTTTTTTTTGAGATAGGGTCTCCCTTTTGTCCCAGTTGGCCTGGAACTCACTCTATAGACCCGGCTGGCCTTGAATTTACAGAGAT
>VZQC01011667.1:897717-943026 GCA_009823505.1 Rhizomys pruinosus | reverse complement strand
TTATTTTTTTTTTTGTCTTTTCAAGACAGGGTCTCCCTGTAGTCCCAGCTGTCCTGGAACTCACTCTGTAGACC
This sequence comes from Rhizomys pruinosus, assembly GCA_009823505.1. Lineage (NCBI taxonomy): Eukaryota > Metazoa > Chordata > Mammalia > Rodentia > Spalacidae > Rhizomys > Rhizomys pruinosus. The sequence continues at coordinate 942,952 of VZQC01011667.1, read as the reverse complement.
AAGCTGGCCTTGAACTCACAAAGATCCGCCTGCCTCTGCCTCCCAAGTGCTAGGATTAAAGGCATGTGCCACCATGCCTGGCCTCTACCTATTTTATCAGAGTCTCTGAGGGTAAGACCAGAGAGATCTCTCAGAATTCAAGAGTGAAAAGTCTGATGTGAAATTTCTTCTTGGTCTTGACCTGTTTGCATTGTTGTGAACCAATACTAAGCTGTGACATAACTGGAACAATTTGGGGAATAAGAAGTCATAACCCTGACTTTAGAGAGAAGGTAACATTGGTCACGAGCTCCCCAAAAAACAGGGAAACAAGGCCTTCTAAGTGGTAAGAGGGAGGGGAAATAAAGTAACTTAGTAACTTATTCACTGTATATGAAGTGGATTCCCCTGCCTGGTGACAGGCTGATAGATCCAGCCTCCTGAAGTTGGCTCCACTGTTGCAGACCCAGGGCCATGCAGCTGACATATGCATGCTGGGCTGGCTGTTCCTTCTGAGCCAGCACAGACGGATGTGGAGAGAGGACAGCGGGCTTTGAAGAGGAGAGCACGTTGTCCCTAATCCTCTTTGACAACAAGCTCTGTTCTTGAGGAGCAGCCAAAACACTTATTTCTCACCAAACTTGAGTCATACTAAAAAAGCAAGCAGAGCCAAGATGCAAACTTTCGCTCGAGAACTTGCTTCTTAGCTCTGAAGTCTGGTGCCAGCAAGTGTTCCACGGGCCTCTGCCACCAACCCTAAGTCTAGAGGAATGGACCACAGCCAGGGCAGGGACCTAATGGGGACCTCACTGGTGCCTCTGAGTTTGCACATAAACCTGGACCTGGCAGGAATTGCTCTCTTCTCTTGAAAAAGTGTTGTAATCTCTGAGTCTCATCTCCTGGACCCCTGTGAAAAACAAATTTCCCCACCAAGCTAACCCTCTGCTCATATTTCTGTGCCCCCTTCAACTGTTATCAGCGCTGAAGACAGGAGTGCTACCACCTCCAGTAAGAATGTAAGAAAGGGCAGGTGCAATGCTGAAAAGTCCAGAATTCTTCATGGGTTCTCTGGGGAACTGGTAGACCTCCACCTCCATGTCTCCTGAGTTATCACATCATTTACCATTACACTACTTGGTCGCTTCTAGTCATCTTCTCTCATGAGTTCATCAGCTTGCTTATAGATTAATTGTTTCAAAATTTCTTCTGATAAATACTGTAAATACTGTGATATTCTAACAGAGAGAGAGAGAGAGAGAGAGAGAGAGAGAGAGAAGCAGAGAGAGGTTGGGGAGAGGCTTGGACATTCGCAATCAACGGAATTAGCCTTCTTCCAGTGCATCTTCAATAAAAGCCACTGATCTCATTTCTCCTCAAAATGGTTCTCATCTTTGATTTTCTTGTATTTTTCTTTACCACAAATTTATGGTCAGCTCCTATTAATAGTGTCCCAAATGTCCCTCTCCCTGTGTGTGACAAGACCCAGCCTTCTGTCTTCTCTTATCTAGAGTTCTGGACTTGCTCCCCAATCTGTCCCAGTCTTGAGACCCTCCAGTACTTGGAATTCACAGCCAATCGTGTTGTTTGGCCCCAGGGCTGCTCACTGTCTCCAGAACATAGCCCAAGCACCTCGGCCTGCCTTCAGAGAAGATCTTCAGGGACATCACTGCCGACTCACAAAGCCTCAGCCTCATCAGCTGTTCCTCACATACATGCTGTCTGAACTGTGGATTTCCAAGTGCCATGTGCTATCTCTCCCTTTCTGTCAAAGCTCTTTCTGGACCATTTTTTCATCTTCAGAATTCTAGGTTATTTCTGCCTCCAGTGGGAAGTTGGCTCACACAGAGGACGGACTAGGCATCTGGTAATTGCACTCATGCTCTGAGTGGCTCACCTGTCACATGACGTAGTAAATATCTACCGTGTAATGAAAAGGCTGGACTATATGGAGAAGGCAAGCTTCATCTGCATGCCTTAGCTCTGTCCTCAGCCACAGGGATATACTCACTGACTGTTGATAAAGAACAAAGACTTTCTCTGATCTCTCAATACTTCTTAAGGCCAAGGTCCAGTCAACTCCTCATGTCTCTAACAGGTGAAAACTTTATTTTTTAATGATCCCTTCATTAAAAGCCCTCTCAGGTTGTTTCCCTGCCATCATCTTATCCTGTTTCTTACTCAATGGACATCATTCTTCCTCTATACCTATTTTTGAAGTGCAGGCTTCATCATTTCTCTTCCTTTGTTAACATTTTTTAGTAGATGCTATTGTTCCCCGGATAAAATATAATCACTGCAACATAGCACATACATCCTTCTGCAGTGTGACCCAGTTTCAAGCATCTTTCTCAGTCTAGATTTCCTCACAGATTCTCATATACCTCAAGGATTTCTCGTACTTTTTCAAAATATGACATTTGTTCAGGCTGAAGTGGTCTCTTGACTTGTAAACACCTCATTGTCTTCCAAAATTGATTACATGTATATATCAAGACCTACACCAGGGACCAGTTCACCATGGAGAAACTAGAAAAATGTGGGTGTTTTCCTCAGTAGGTCTGGATTCTTACAGGGAAATAAGGAGTGTTGTGATCACCGTCCCAAATGAGGCCTGTCTTGGCTTCCACCTTGTTCCCTGGCTCTCTCTGCTCTTCCCTGCCTGTCAACATGTCTCCTCTAGCTCCTTTTACAAGGCTGTCAGATTACACAGGTCAAGGCTCCTGCCTGTTCGTCTAGTATCCCCCAGCATTGGCAAAGCACCTGACACCTGGTCGCTATTGGATAAAGATTTATCGGATAAATGAATAAGAAAACTCTTAGTTTATTCAGTACTTAGAGTTCTAAGGAAATAAGACACAAAAAGTCTGTCATCAATGGCAGAAAAGTGTTGCTCCTTGGATGATCAGTAGAACTAGACTCTATTTTTTTTTTTTTTTTTTTTTTTTTGCCTACTAACTCTACAGCCAAACAGCAGAAAAGTATTAGTCAATGAACAAAGGAAGGGTTGAGGTCCTCCTACTAAATCAGGATTTTCATACTCAAAACATAGGTCATCCTCAGTTCTTGCATATGCTACATTTAAGGTTTTGTTATTGCTGGTACAGAGCCATGGGGTTTTTTGTTGTTGTTTTGTTTTATAATTTAATCATGATTTAGTACTCTTGAAATATTTATCAAAATTTAACAAGCCTTTTCCATTTTACTGATCAGCAATTTTGTGCTAATGGGAAATTGAAACCAAACTAAGTGGCTATTGTTAAGGAAATAAATGAATTCATACAATACAGTGCTTACACATTTAAATTGTACAGAATGGGAGAAGTCAGTAACATGGTGAGTTTACAATGATGTGAATGGTCCAAAACTCAGTAGAAAAAATAGAAAATGATCTTCCATATGAATTTTGGGATTTTTTTCTAATTCTGTGAAGAAAGTCATGGGGATTTTGATTGGGATTGCATTGAATCTATATATTACTTTGGACAGGATGGCCATTTTCACTATATCAGTTCTTCTAGTCCATGAACATGGGAGGTCTTTCCATCTTCTGGTGTCTTCCTCAATCTCCTTCTTCAAATATTTATATTTTTATTGTAGAAATCCTTAATGTCTTTGGTCAGGTTTGTTCTGAGATATTTTTTGAGTTTTCTGGTGGAATTTTTGGCATCCTTTGGGTATAATATCATGTCATCTGCAAAAAGGGATAGTTTGACCTCCTCTTTTCCAATTAGTACTCCTTTATTTTCCTTCTCTTGCCTTACCGCTCTAGCAAGAGTTTCAAGCACTATATTGAAAAGGAGGGGAGATAGTGGGCAGCCATGCCAGGTACCAACTTTAAGGAGAAAGCTTCTGGTTTTTCTCCATTTAGAATGATGCTGGCTGTGGGTTTTTTGTATATAGACTTAATTATGTTGAGAAATGTTCCCTCCAGTACAGTTTCCTCTAGTACTTTAAACATAAAGGCATGTTGAATTTTATCAAAGGTCTTTTCTGCATCAGTTGAGATGACCATGTAGTTTTTGCCTTTGAGTTCATTTATATGATTTAAAACATTTATTGATTTGTGTATGTTAAACCATCCCTGCATCTCTGGAATAAATCCAACTTGATTTTTAAATGTGTGCTTATATGCAGCTTGTATTTTGTTGAGAAATTTTGCATCTATATTCATTAAGAATATGGGTCTATAGTTTTCTTTTTTGGTTGTATCTTTGCCTGTTTTGGGTATTAGAGTGATGCTGGTTTCATAGAAGGAATTTGGGAGATTTCCCTCTCTTTCTATCCTTTTTAATAATGAGTAATATTGGTTATAGGTCCTCTTTAAATGTCTTAGAGAATTCTGCCATAAATCCATCTGGGCCTGGGCTTTTTTTTAGTTGTGAGGTTTTGTATTACTATTTCAATTTCCTTATATGGTATGGGTTTGCTTAAGCTGTTGATCTCTTCTTGGCTAAGCTTTGGTGATTCCCATCATTTCAGATATTCATCCATTTCTCTTATGTTTTCAAATTTAATGGAGAATAGGTTTTTAAAGTATTCCTGCATAATGTTCTTTTTATTATCTATTGTGTTTCCCCCTTCATCTCTAATTGTGTTGATTTGGAGTTGCTTTTTCTTTCTCTTGGTTAAGTGGGCTAAGGGTCAATCTGCCTTCTTTATCTTTTCAAAGACTCAGCTCTTGGTCTCATTGACTCTTTGTTTTTACTTTCTTTTATTTCATTTTTTAACAATAAGTAATAAGTTATGGGTACAAGCATCCTTCATGTAAAACCAATTTGCAAGCAGTTGTGCCCAAACCCACACAGCCCAAGGCTCCTACCATCCAGCTAAGGGGCTTGTATGTACAATCAAGTTGATCAAATAAGCGTCCAGTCTATATTGCTGTAGTTTCACCATTCACCCCAATCAAAGCCCTTACATTCGACCAACCCCCCTCTTTTGCAGATTGTTCCCTAGGCTTAGAAAAGGGGCACAGGGATGGCCTAGCGGTTAAGAGTGCCGACCGCTCTTGCAGAGGACCCAGGTTCGATCCCCAGCACCCACATGGCAGCCAAGAGCCGTCTGAAACTCCAATTCCAGGAGAATTCCAGTTCCAGGGGAGTCCAACACCCTCTTCTGACCTCCGCGGCATTGCACGTCATGGGTTCACAGACTTGCATGCAGAAAATACATTCATACACATATGGAAATAAATAAAATTTAAAAAAAAAAAGAAAAAAAAAGAAAAGGGGCACAGGTGAATGAGAAGCAAAACAGTCTGCTTTCTCTGGAGATGTCGTTTTGGACTCTGATAAGTTCTGGTTGTTTCCTTTCATGGGCTGACAGTTTATCCAGGAATAACCTTTCAATCCTACTAATGAAGCACAAGCAATTAGATATATAGATATATTAGATATATACAGTACTAATTATTATGGCAGGTTACTTTGGTATAGACACAGATGTTTGGATGGTATGCTAATCCATGAATCATGTTTTCTCTGTAAAAGAAGACAAAGTCTTACTGTGGCTTATAACATCTCCTAACCACTAGAGGATGTAAGCTTGTGGCATCAGCCATGGGTTATTCCTCCAAGGAGAGAGCTAATAGCCAATTAGATTTGGGATATACAGACATATGGCTGCCACTGCTGCCCAGTATTTCCAGGCAGGTGAGGTGTAGCTGATGTTGACGGAGGAGTCTTGCTTGACTCAAGGAGACCAGGATTTGCTTTATTGGTTTAGTGGCCTTTGATAACATTCTCTGGTATTCCAGAGACCAGCTGTACACTTGCAAGTGTGATCTCAATACATCTTTCCCATGCTTACATCAGGTCCTCGACAGCAGGGCCTTACCGCCTCTCTTCTTGTAGGTATCCCAGTTTACAGGAAAGAAGCCTTTACCTTTTGGGGGGCGGGGGCTTGGATCCCCTGGCCAACATCTCCTTGGCAGAATAATCCATTGCTGATATCAGAGTTCTCCTGTGTTAATATATTTTGCTTAAATGCACAGCTTAAAGAGACTTTTGTATTATATTTGGTTCTGAATAGAGAATAATCCTTTTCACAGTTCCTATGTCTATTAGTCAATTAAAGAAAGCAGTTTTACTGGTTTTATAAGAGATTACATCTATAACAGTTGGTTCTAATTTACATTTAGAGAATGGCTTCATTACCATCATATTTTTCTTTGTTCTATGAAAAGAAGGTAAGAAAGTCTCTCATATTCAAACTTTGTGGTGCCTAGAAGGTAAGGTTCATTAGGACTCATTATAAACAGTTGTTACAAATAAGATCCACAGAGATGTTTGATGCCTATAGCAGTCTGAGGCTTTTCTTCCTTTTAATGTTTAGATGGGCCAACTTCTCTGCTGGTATTTCTTGGTAACTCCTACACAATGCAAGTCTGTATCTTTTCTTTCTCAGCCATTAAGTTGGTGACGTTTTGACCTGTGGGAACATACAAATCTTTTCCCATAGTTAGTTTTAAGATTAAATTGAAAATTTTTTGACAAAAAAGGTTTAATATATAACTTTATCCCCCCTTTTTTATTTTAGGTTTTTATTTTTTTGACCCATGAGTCTTTGTATTATTTTCTTTGTTTCTATTTCATTAATCTCCTCTCTGATTTTTGTTATTTCTTCTTGAGTGTTGGGTTTAGGATTCATTTTTTGTTGTATCTCCAGTGTTTTTAGTTGTGCTGTTAGGTCATTTGTTTATGCTCTTTTTTTTAAATGTAGGACTTAGAGCTATTTCCCTCTTAGGACTGCTTTTAAAGTGTACCATAGGTTTTGTGGTGTTGTGTTGTCCTTTTTGTTTAATTCTAGGAATATTTTATTTTTTTCTTAATTTCTCCTTTGACCCATTCATTATTCAGGAGTGTGTTGTTTAATTTCCATGAGTTCCTGTAATTATTAGGGCTTCTTCTGGTGTTGATAGTAAGCTTTATTGCTGTGTGGTATGATAAAATGCATGAAATTATTTCAATTTTTTTGTATTTTGTTGAGGTTTATTCTGTGTCCCAGTATGTGGTCGATTTTGGAGAAAGTTCCATGGAGTGATGAATAGAAAGTATATTCTTTGGTGCTTGGATGGAATATTCGGTAGATGTCTGTTAGGTCCATTTGGTATATTGTATTGTTCAGTTCATATATCTCTCTGTTTACCTATTTTCCAGTTGACCTGTCTAATATACACAGTGGGGTATTGAAGTCCCCCACTATTGGTTTGTTTGAATCAATCTGTGCCTTAAAGTCTTATAGAATTGTGTTTATGAAGTTTGGTGCACCAGAGTTTTAAAAAAATCCTAAAATTCATATGGAAAAACAAAATGCTCTGGATAACCAAAGCAACCCTGAGCCAAAAGAATAATGCTGAGGGAGATTACTATACCAGATTTAAAACTACATTACAAAGCTATAGTCATAAAAACAGCATGGTACTCACACAAAAATAGACCTTCAGAGCAATGGAACAAAATTGAAGGTGCAAACTTGAGTACATGAAATTTCAGCCACCTGATATTTGACAAAGGGCTGCAAGAACACTCATTGGAGGAAAGGTAGCATCTTCAGCAAATGGTGCTGGCAAAACTGGAACATCACTTGTAGAAGAATGAAACTAAACCCCTACCTTTCACCTTGCACAAAGGTCATCTCTAAATGGATCAAAGACCTCAATGTAAAACCTGAAACTCCGAAAATGTTAGAAGAAAACATTGGCAGTAACCTACAAGATAGAGCTGTAGGAAAAAGACTTTCTAAATCAGAGAGTAGTTACATAGGAAATGGGGCCTCATTAAACTAAAAGGCTTCTTACAGCAAAAGAAACAATCAAAGAAGTGAAGAGAAAACCTACAGAATGGGAGGAACTCTTCATCAGTGATGCATCTGACAAAGGTTTAACATCCAAAGTATATAAACTACTTAAAAAAAGAAGACTAAGAAAACAAATGATCCAATTAAAAGATGGGCTAAAGATCTGAATGGAGAGTTCTCAAGAGAAGAAATAAAGATGGCCAGAAAACGTCTTAAAAGTGTTCAACGTCATTAGTAATTAAGGAAATACATATGAAACCCACTTTAAGATTTCATCTTACCCTGGTAAGACTGGCTATGATCAAGAAAACAAATGATACCAAATACTGGAGAGGTTGTGGGGAATGGGGAACTCTCATTCACTGCCTTTGGGTTTGCAAACTCATGCAACCCCTATGGAAAGCAGTGCGGAAAACTCTTAAAAGACTAAAAATGAACCTACCATTTGACCCAGTCATACCACTCCTGGGTGTAAGGATTTATCCTATAGCAGAGATACGTGCACAACCATGTTTATTGCAGCTCTTTTCACAATATTGAAGACCTGGAAACAACCCAAGTATCCCTCAAGTGATGAGTGGATAATGAAAATATGGTACATCTACACAATGGAATTCTATACAGCAGTAAAGAAAGATAAGGTCATGAAATTTGCAGGCAAATGGATGGAATTACAAGCTGTTATGCTAAGTGAAGTAACACAGGCTCAGAAAAAGAATTGACTTATGGTGCCCCTCATTTGTGGATTCTAGCACCAAATCCTTATATGTAAGTCAAGGTGGGTATTTTGTTAGTAAAAATAATACCACATTAACTGATATTACTATAGATAGAGCTTGAAGTTTGTGTCTCTATTTTCCTAAGTTCTAATATTTATAAGAAAAAGTAAATCTCTCCCTTAGAAGTTGATTAAAACATACAGTAACTTGCTGCATAATTTAGGAGGGTAAAGTTATATTTCTTTTTACCTGCATGCAGCTTTACTATTAAAATGTGAATCCCTGTGTGTTTTGGAATTAACCTACAGTTTATTTTCAGACTCTTTAATGTTGGCATATGTGCGGAGTCTATATATGCATATTTTGAAGTAATATAAAATTAAAGGGAACAACAAATAACTTGTTCAAAGAACTGACCAAAACAGTAAGCTTCTGCATTAAAAAAAAAAAAAAAGACTGAGAAAAAAATGCAAGACCAGACTTAACATGTATGGCAGAATGCATAAGTTCTGCTGGGGGCGAGGTGGAGAGGAAGGAGAGACATGGATGGGGGAACAGGTCTAAATTTGATTAAGAAATGTTGTATTTAATGCACAAAAGCTCAATAAAATTAAGAAAAAAAGGAAAATGAAAGAAAAAACAAGGCCTTTAGGACAACACCATTTATATCTTTACACTCAAAATGGTATATGATTTTACAAAAATATGGGTGTGGTTACAGCTATCACACATTAAGATGGATGACTATAACTATTGAAAGGGAATATGGACATTAAGGAACAAGACAGGAAATTATAAAACAATCTCAAATTAACTGTGATATGAACATGTTATCCTGTAAACAAACCCTTATCCATGCTCCTACAAGGAGGCTATACCACCAGAGAAAATGCCTCCCCACCCCCATTCATTCAAATAAGTTTTTGTGTTCTGGATGAGCCCTGAGTGCCTAGTGTCTGGGTTATCCTAACAGAGTCACTTTCCCTGGCACTGTGGAACTATCCATGGTGCTGAAGCTCATCCTAGCTTTTTCTGCTCTAAACCTTGGTTTTATTGGTGCAGTCTCTCTTGTCTGATTCTATTCTGCAGTTGCTTTTAAGCACTAGGGCTTACCGAAGGCAGAGACGCTTAGTCAATAGCTTAGCATGAACGAGATAATGAATACAGTTTCAGAGCATGGACACCATTGAACAAATACAGTAGTTTTTCTCTGTCTGGTGCTGGGTCAATGGCTCACCAGAACAAAACACAGGACCTGAACTCTCAGTATAATGATGTTAAAAGCAGATGGAAAACTCTGAATACTGATCATGTTCTTGACCATGCACAGGCCCTACTTAACACACACAACAACTATGAGAAGAACCAATTTACCTCCACTTCACAACAGAAGCTCAGGATGTTGAGTTGCACATGCCACAGTGTTCTCCATTCTAGTAAAGTTATTCCTAGTTATTCAACACTGAATAGGTTGACTCATTCACTAAATACAGCTAGAGATATCCTCACTCCGTTCTGTCAGTGTCACTAGAAGGTAGACCCTGTTTTGTCCACATGACACCTTAAAATGTACAAAGAGCAGGTAAGTTAGGACTTGTCTGTGATTATATACTAGATGCGTGGGATGGCTTGATTTAAAACAAGGCCTTGCTTCACCACAAATTTCTGATCTTCCTACTTCTCCATATTCCTCAACCAGTTTCACAATAGATGAGCCAAATATTCTTTCTTTTCTCTTAAAAATGTCTTGATCTGTATGAGCTCAGAATTAAAGACATTTATTAATTAACTCTGCCCCAGAAATTCATGGATGCTTTCTCATTAGTGTTTCAATACCTTCTTGGATTTCATTTGCCTTGTGTTCTTGTCCATTGAAGCAGAAGATATAACTGGAGTTTATCATCCTAAACTCCTTTCTCATAAGCAAGCCTGGAGATAACCACAGGAGTGCTATAACAACAATATTTTATATAGAGATAATTCTTTTTTGTTTTTTTTTTACTCTTTTAAAATTTTTTTTATTTTATTATTTTTGTATGTGTATGAATGTACTGTCTGCATGTAGGTTTGTGCACCCCTGTTGTGTAATGCCACGGAGGTCAGAAGAGGGTGTCAGAGTCCCCTGGAACTGGAGCTAAAGACGGTTCTCAGCTGCCATGTGGGTGCTGGGGATCAAACCCGAGTCCTCTGCAAGAGTGGTCGGTGCTGTTAACCACTAGGCCATCTCTCCAGCCCCTATACAGATAATTCTTATCAAAATTTGTTTATTACATAGGAGGGTAATCCAGAAGTGTATTCCTAAGTCGAATTGCCAAAAACATCAGTAAAATGTTTTGAACCCAATTTTCCAACATCTATAATTTTTAAATATGTTTAAGTATTTATCACATAGGTTGCTATTAAATCAGGACTCTTCCATTCTCTATACCATTTATTGTTTTGTTCCTATGTTTACTTTGCACAGATAGGATCACACTTATTATCTTTATTAGATGCAATATTTCCATCTAATTTTTAGTTTTGCTATAGTCTCAAACATATGCTTAATCTCTTTCAATATTGGGTCAGAAATAAGAATGTCTTCTAAAACTTTAACTGAGTTATAGATGGACACATACAGAAATCTCCTCTCAAATTTAAATGAGCCTGTTAGCACTCAGGGACACAATGTATATCCAGCTCTGAGCTACTCCAGTGCATTATGCGAATCAGAGACTACCCCTAATGTCCTTGAAAACAATTCAGCATGTCTGTCAATAATGGACAATTACTTGGTATAGGGAGATGATGTTGTCTCTTGGGGATTACCATATTTCTATACATACAATTTCCATACATATGCACAAACTGGTAAAATTCTGTGCCATAGAGAGTATTTCTGGGAAACCAGTGAAGTCCACTCAGAAGAACAAACAGATAAACCTAGGACACGAATGACAAGAGTCAGTCAGACAGACATCGGGAAAAAGACCATTACGGACTTGTCCAGTTCAGATCTGAGGGACCGAGTGGTGTCTCTGAGCAAGAATCACAAACAAAGCCTAGAAGCAGTGGCAGGTGGAGACGCCAGCTGGCCAGAGCTGAGGAGGAAGGAGAGTGGAAGCAGCAAGCCGTGGGCGGATGCTGTTTTTATGACATTTTCTTCAAGTGGTTTTGCTTTCTGTTCTAAGATTTTTGTTCTTTGATCCTACTCAGAATTTGTTTTTCTCATTACCGATGATGTTATATGTCATTTATTTGTTTATTCCCTTTCAGTTTATGCCAGAAGGATTCTTACCTACTCTAAACATGGGGGAGTATTTGTATATACATGCTTGTGTTCTTTAAGAACAAGTACATGACACCCCAGGTTAAGGCAGAAGATGATCCACACACCAATCATGAAGCAATAAGGGAGTCTAGCAATGCCCCAGAGATCTCCCTGTGAGATGAAGAGACATGGAAGAGTCATGGAGAGCTTAGTGAACTTTGTCTCAAAGGTGCTTCCTGCTACCAATGAGCAGGGGCCTGGAATTCAGAAGAGAGAGGCTCAAATCCTAGCTCAGGCAAGGTGTACTGCTGAGTAACTTGCTTCCCATTTACAGCTCTCTACTTCCTTATCTATTAAATCAGGAGGTTTTAGAGTCCAGTAATTTCACACGTGTGCCTATTCTGCTCAAAGTGCATGCTCTGTGCAGCAGGAATTCAGGTCATTTTAAAACCCATCCTCCCATCCCTGCATAGTCTCATCCTGATGACCCCATTGGGTTCTCCCCCCTGAATCTGCTACAGAGGATGTTCTATCCAAACCTCCATATCTTGCCTTCTTCTTGACTCTCTCCTGAAGGTCTGTCTAGGTCTTGGAGCTGCAGCCACTTATGGCAGAATCTAGCAGGAGCCACAGTGTTTCATGACTCTGATGTGAGAAGAACCACCAGGAAGCTTTCGTATACTTGTAGTTGTTTGTGTGTCCTTGCCTCCGGCATGGATCAGTATTTGTGGAGAATTCTACCATGGCTCAGCATGCTCCAAGTATATGGAGTTTTACCCCACTTATTCTAAAGAAGTGATGAAAAGGCAGCAGGGCCATGGACTGATTTAGAGCAAGATTCACTCCCATTCTGGAAGTTTCTATATGAGAGCCTTCACTGACCTAGTCCATCGCTAGGCTATTTCCTCTGGAAACTCAAGAAAGGAAGGCGAGGATCTGGTGAATGAGGTGAGATTCCAGACCTGCGTTTGCTGCTTCTGCAAATGATAGACTCAGAATAGCAGTCTCTGCCCCTGGTGAAGGAGGTCTGAAAGTTTTGCTGGTCAATGTGGTAGGGGTGGAGGAAGTAGGGACTACATTTAAACTACCAACAAAGAAAGTTCACTTGTAGAGTTGATATTTTCATTTTTGCTTTCTTGATTCATGTGCTCTTGTTTTATTTATTAAAAACTGCAAAGGCACACAGAGGTACTTAATATCCCCCTTAAAATCTCATATATTAAATAATTTGCCTAGAATTTGATAGTCACTTGGATACTCAAATTGTATATGGAGATAGTGTTTCTGATACTACTATGGTGGAGAATGTTTTAGTCTGCCTTCAATAGCTATGACAAAACTTAATCATAAATACCAACTTGAGGAGGAAAGGGTTTATTTGACTTGCATCTTCTGAGTCACAGTTCATCACTGAGGGATCCCAAGGTAGAAACTCACGGCAGGAACCTGGAGGCAGGAGCTGAAGCACAGGCCACAGAGGAATGCTGCTTACTGGCTTGCTGCCCTGGTCCGTGCTCAGTCTGTTTTCTCACAAGGTATGGGAGAAACTGCCGAGAGATGGCACCACCCAGTGGACTGGGTCCTCCCCAGTCCGCTCAACAATCAAGAAGATGCCCCAGAGACATGGCCACAGGCCAGTTTAAAAGAAGAGATTCCCCAACTGAGGCTCCCTCTACCCACGTGTGTCAAGTTGACAACGAAAACTATCTAGTACAATTGACAATCTAGTACAATTGACCCCTTGTCAACTTGACACACAAACACATCACTACTAAGCCACAAGCTTTCTGTTCCTTTTTAAATTTTATTTTATTTTTGATCTTTTTGAGACAAGGTCTCCCTGTAGTCTCAGCTGGCCTGAAATTTGCTATGGAGATCAGTCTAGGCTTGAACTCACAGAGATCTGCCTGCCTCTGCCTCCAGAGTACTGAGATTAAAGGCCTCAGAGTACTGAGATTAATGTGCCATCATAACTGACAAGCTTTCCATTTCTTAACCCCAAGGTATGATGTTACTATTAATATCATAACATAAACATCACAACCTTAAAAGCCCCACAGTCCTTAGAATGTCCAAACACTTAAAAGTTCACAGTCCATTAAAAGTCTCTTAACTGTGGGCTGCTGTAAAATCCAAAACAAGTACTGTCTTATTTCAAAGGGAAGAATCAGGCACACTCGAACAAAACCCAAGTCCAGCAAAGTAGCTTAAGGCTGGACACCTGGGAGTCACTCACAATCTTCTGGGCTCCAAAGGGTTTTGGCAGCTCCCCTTCTCTGACTCTGCCGTCCATGGCACACACAGCTCATCTCGAAGGCCCAGGCTCACTCCATTCCACACCTGCCGCTGCTCTTGGTGGTCGTCCCATGGTCCTGGCATCACCAAAAAGCTGAGGTCGCCACTGAAACTGAGGCAGCACCTTCACCAATGGTTTCTTCTGACCTCTCCTGGTGCAAAGCCTCAGCTTCTCTCCATGACTCCTGCATCCTGGGGTCTTCACTGCAACTGAGGTGCACTTCCACTGATGGTCTTTCCTGACCTCTCACAGTGCCAAGCCTTGGCCGGTCTCTGTGACCCCCTCAAATTTCAACACCAGAACCATATAGGAGACACTCACACACTACCAAGTCCTGCTTCTGGCTTGAGACAGAGGCTCAGGCCCCTTGTGGAACACAGCTTCTGTAGGCTGACCCTGAAGAAATTCTTCCCAGAAGATTTCACCACAGTGATGCTGGTCTCTTGTTACTTATAGCTGATTTTTCAGCTCCAGCTAACCAGCATCAATTGTCCCAGTACAACAAAGATTTCACTTCAGGTTCTGGTCTATTGTTACTTACAGCTTATTCTTCAGCCCCAGCTGACCAGAACCTACAGATTACATAGTCCTGATGATCTCTACTCCCCTTTGAAACTAGAAACATCACAAGCCAGTGTATGAAACACTTGCACACTTGTAGGAAACACTTGTATGAAGCCGCAGCAACAAAGCACCTCTCGCTCGTTCTTCTCAAAGCTGTTTATTATTCAGGCAGGCAGGTCTTGTCAGAACGGTTTATTTAAGCACATCTTTTCTCCTTCTCCAGGCTTCTCCCTCTAAGCCTTCTCCTTCCTCAGGCAAGCAAGCTTCTCTCTCAGACTAGAAAGGAGAGAGAGTGTCTGTCCCTCTATCTAGAAAGTCCCTCTATTTATCCACCTTCCCAGCCCAGGTTGCGTGGTCTTAGTCTATTGGTAACATCTGGTCTGATCTTGTATACAGGGTGCACCTGCATAGCTCAAATGGTAAGCGTGACTTTACTTTGAGGTAGAAGGGAATCAGTTGTTAATCATAAGACTCAGGTGTTAGTCATAAGATTTTGCTAAGTCTCGGGTGCCTTCCTGGGACCCTTGCCACACCTGCTCTCCACAAGCCAGGCCTCCATCTTCTACAACTCCTTCAGCAAAACTGCTCCAAGCTCCACAGCAACGATCTTTAGGCATTCAATGATCTTCCCAGCCCAAAGTTCCAAATGCCTCCACAATCCTTCCCCAAAACACCAAGGTCAGGTCTGTCACAGCAATACCCCACTCTTCTGGTACCAATTTCTGTTATAGTTTGTCTTCCATTGCTGTGACAAAACACTCTGGTCAACACCAACTTGGGGAGGAAAGGGTTTATTCAGCTTATATCTCCTGGGTCACAGTTCTCAGGGAGCCCAAGGCAAGAACTCAGGGCAGGAACCTGGAGGCAGGAGCTGAAGCACAAGCCATAGAGGAGTACTGTTCACTGGCTTGCTCCCCTAGCTCATGCCCAGCCCACCCTCCCACACGGCACACAACAACCTGCCCAAGGTGGCACCACCCACCGCGGGCTGGGCCCTCCCACACTGCCCAACAATCAAGGCAATACTCCACAGACGTGGCCACAGGTCAGTCCAATGGAGCCAATTCCCCAATTGAGGCTCCCTTAACCCAGGTGTGTCAAGTTGACACTAAAGCTATCCAGCACACTTGTGCATGTAGTCCCCACTGTTATGAGCTCATGTGTGCAACCATGCTATCCTGTCTGACAAATACTATTTCACTACAGAACCACTCCCTCTACATCTTACAATCTTTCTACCCCCTCTTCTGCAATGATCCCTGGTGATGGCCACTGGGAGAGAGACAGTCCATTTTCTTCAGGGATGTGGGAACTGAGAGGCTACCCATGCTCCAGTAGATGGGCCCACACCATGTACACACAGGCAACACTAAAAGGACTCAGTAGCTGTTAAATTACAAAATGAGGTAACAGAGCAAGCACATAAAATTGAGAAGGAAATGTGGTAGGGGGGATAGGGGAGAAATTGGAGAGGAGAGAATGTAGGGATGGATCATGTCCAAACATATTACATGCATGTATTAATATTAAATGATAAAATATTTGTTTTTATTTTTTTTGTTTTTTTTTAATTTTTTTATTAATTTTTATTTATTTCTGTATGTGTATGAATGTACTGTCTGCATGCAAGTCTGTGCACCCGTGTCGTGCAATGCCGTGGAGGTCAGAAGAGGGTCTCGGATTCCCCTGGAACTGGAGTTCTCCTGGAATTGGAGTTTCAGACGGCTCTCGGCCGCCATGTGGGTGCTGGGGATCGAACCTGGGTCCTCTGTAAGAGCGGTCGGCGCTCTTAACCACTCGGCCATCTCTCCAGCCCCTAAATGATAAAATATTTGATAAAAACTATGTAACATCAAATTTTCCCTGAAATCTCCTAACCTGACAAGCAGGCAGAAGAATCCTCAAAGGCTGTCATCCCGACAGTGTGGGCAGAGTACACAGCTGGGCATGGTTCACACAATGGCTTGCTAAATGTGTTCTTTACCCGTGGGTAAGGAGCCTGGACACCAGGCTCCCCCACCTAGTACTTGCAGCCAGAAGTTTTCTTCCTGGGATTCTGATCTAGTCTTCCATGGTAGTGAATCCATCACCTGGATTTCAGACCAAGCCTGAGGAACATCACTTTTCCAAAGTTATCTAGGTCAGAGTCTGGAGTTTTAAACTTAAACTGAGGTGGGTGAGAATTGGGGAAGAGTAGCCTTGTAGTATTCTCCTATTGTAACATCGGCCTATTGTTAGCTCTTTGGATTCTGAGTGGTAAGAAGAGAATTGGGTTGGAATCAACATGGAGGTCTTTGAGGAAGCTGTGGCCTTGTCACTTAAGAGCAAGCCCAACCAGGCTGAAACCAGGGTCCCATGTGTCCAAGTCACCTTGCTATAAAGGTCCTTACACAACCATTTAATCTCAATGCAGAGCATCTGGTGCTTCCCATCTGTCCATTAAAGCTGCACACACTGAAGGAGCTGGCGTGAATTCCAGGGAGTGAGTTACTTAGTCTGGGGCTCAGAGAAGTTTCTGTTGGAGTTTTCTGTGGCAAAGATTAATCTTCTAGGAGTTCCAGGAGGAAGAAAGGGACCAGGGGAGCCCCTGAGGCTGCCAGG
Organism: Rhizomys pruinosus; assembly: GCA_009823505.1. NCBI lineage: Eukaryota > Metazoa > Chordata > Mammalia > Rodentia > Spalacidae > Rhizomys > Rhizomys pruinosus. Next base: position 925,746 of record VZQC01011667.1, on the reverse strand, counting down.
ATCTCCTCCTCAGCGTTGCTCTAACTGGGAATCATGGTGGTGCCTGAATAGGGAAACGTTTATCCCTCAGACCACACTTCCATCGATAGCTTCTCTCCACTCAGTTTTCCTACGAAAACAGATTTATCTGATTGAGGAGAGAGGACAGAGGTGGGAATGCCACTTTTTCTGGGAAAGGGGGAGCTTGTTAGGCAAGTTCTGCTCGTGCACTTTGGGATGCTCATGTCAGACAGAAGATGAATTCTGGGGGCTGGAGAGATGGCCTAGCGGTTGGGAGCGCCGACTGCTCTTGCAGAGAACCCGGGTTCGATCCCCAGCACCCACATGGCGGCTGAGAACCGTCTTTGGCTCCAGTTCCAGGGGAATCCGACACCCTCTTCTGACCTCTGCGGCATTGCATGACACAGGTGCACAGACCTGCATGCAGACAGTGCATTCATACACATATGAAAATAAAATAAAATTAAAAAAATAAAATTAAAATAAAGGTGAATTCGGAAGCCCAGCTGTGAGCATAGAGCCAGTCTCCACCTCTAACCCCTTCTTTGTCACCATCATATCTTAATTTCCTTGTTGCTGTCACACAATGCACAGCAGGAATGACCTAAGGGAAGGAGAATAGTCCTGGCTCCAGGTTTCAAGGTGTCAAGTCCCTATGCCTGGGAAGCCCTGGGGGTGGGGTGTCCTGTCTGTGGCAGCAGGAGTGTGTGGTGTTGTTAACATGGCAGCTGGACCAAAAAAACAGAACAGACACTGGGCTGGGCCACATAGCCCTCAAAGGCCAGCCCCCAGAGACCTACCTCCACCAGCTGATCCCCACTTTCTGGTACCCTAGCTGGGTACCAAGTATTCAAACACAAGAGCCAAAGAGAAATATCTCACATTCAGACAGAGATCATAAAATTCATGTGCTTTGAAACTTTTTCCAGTTTTAGCAGTGCTGTTAATTAGCATGATGCTATGGGCTGTACTCAGTGAATATCAGGGATAACATGAGAACTGTGGGATGTGAGTCCCAGGGGTGAGGCTGGTGCTGCTTCTACACCCACAGTCTGATTTTCTTTTCCCAAGACTTTCTAGAAACTGTCGTCAGATACACTGAGTGTTCGCTTAATATTATGTTAATATTAATGTTAAATAATATCATGTTATAATTCAGCCATTTGTTAGGCTTGGGGCCTCATATTTAGCTTACATTGATAAGAACCCCCAAAAGCAGTTAAACATTTTTTAAATTTTATTTATTTTTCATATGTGTATGAATGTACTGTCTACATGTAGGTTTGTGCACCTGTGTCATGCAATGCCTCGGAGGTCAGAAGAGGGTGTCGGATTCCCCTGGAACTGGAGTTAAGGATGGTTCTCAGCTGCCATGTGGGTGCTGGGGATTGAACCAGGGTTCTCTGCAAGAACAGTTGGTGCTCTTAACCACTAGGCCATCTCTCCAGCCCTCAGCAGTTCAACTTTTATCTCCATTTCATAAATAAACTGACTCAGACAGGCCGCATAGCCTGTCTGGTATTATGACAGTAGCAGGTGTCAGCTTAAGTTCCGTCCAGCAGAGTCAGACACAGGAATTCATGCCTTCAACCTCTCTATTCAAGGGTCTCTCTTGGAATGCTTTTTATCATTTTATAGAGGGAAAGAAACTCAACACTTCCAACTCCAAAGCAACCTCCATCGGACTTTTCAACAAACATTGAAATAATACCATTGGAAGAAATTAAAAAAAAAAAAAAGGCAAACAATGGTTAATCCCCTGTAGTGTCAAGGCTGTGTTGAAACAGGAGTCCATATACATTGTTAAAGAAATTTAATCACAACCTTGGCAGAACTCGATTTATTGATGTGAAGGAAGTTGTTCTAGGCAAATAATTATACTGGGACATAAAGATATATGTGTAAAGCAGTCTCCTAAAACATTATTTGTAACTGTGAAAAATAATAATTTAAACAACCTAAATATCTACCCTCAGGAGGACTGGTTAAATGCATTGGAGTAAATCCATCCGATGCACCACTCTGTGACCACTCATAATGATAGCATAGATCTGTGTGAATTAACTCTGAAATTTGTTAGCTGATGCTGGCAAGTCATACAGTAATATGTGTAATAGCACCCATTTCTCTAAAAGCTAAGAATGTGTGTGAGCCTGCAAAGGACAAAGCAAAGAAGATACAAAATTCTTATCTCAGCAATGGGACAGACAGTCTAGCTGGAGAGAGGGAGAGCTCTCTACCCAGGGAGCCAGGGTTCCATTTTCAGCTCTCACTTGTGGCATAGACAAGTTTCTGGGGCATCTATTATCTACTGTATAATCTGAAAAGAAATGCACTATTCTTAACTGATGGTGTGGAATTGAGGATTAAATAATGTGATAAGTAGATCCAGTCTAGAGTGGGGCAGGTGCTAGATAGTCCAGGACAAGGTCTGCTTTGATATTTGTGTGGGTATCTGTTTCCACTTTCCTAGGCAATAAAAGTCCCCCCCACAACTCAGTGGCCTAAGAAACAGCCATTTTGGGGCTGGAGAAATGGCTCAGCAGTTAAGAGCACTGGCTGCTCTTGCAGAAGATGGGGGTTTGAATCCCAGCATCCACATGGCAGCTAACAACCATCTGTAACTCCAGTTCCAGAAGATCTGACACACTCTTCTAACCTCCACAGGCATCGTATGACACAGGTGCACTTACACACAGGCAATACACTCAACCACATAAAATAAAATTTAAAAAAATAAATAACCATTTTAATAGAGCTCATGAATTCAGTGGGTCCCAAATTTTGGGTTTGGCTGATTGCTCTCTGCAGATCATCTGAATCAGAGAACCTCCTTCGGAAGCATCCATTGCTTCATTCTCATCTCCAGCATGGATGTCGGGAGGGCTCAGCTTAGTCCACCCTGGACTAGAGTAGCATTCTGTGGTCTCTCCAGGAGGGTGACCTTGGGGCCACTTGCCTTTCTGTATAAAGATTGGCTTTCTCTGGAGTGAATTTCCCCAGAGAAACTCGCGGATGTCTTGTCTTTTCCTAGGAACCCAAATAAGTCCCAGAGCACCACTGTCACTACACAGTCAGATGGGGCAGCAATGAGTGCTTTCAGGGTCTCTGGGGTAAGGAGAAGATGATCAGACTTCCTTGTAGGCAGCAAGGAGATGTGAAATGTCATTGTTGCCTCCTTTGACAACTACAGTCTGCTACAAATCCTGTGTCTGTGCATTTCAGCAATCTTACAGTTGTAAGATGTATCTATTCCAGCATGCTACTCTGTAGACAGAGCTGCGTGCACACTTTATGTAATTGAACACATGAGCACACAAAGAGGAACCCAGAGACATGCACGAAAATATGCCTACATTCTGTGACTGAATCACTACTGCTGGGGAGGCAGGCTTGCTTCATGGGAAGTCTAAAGAGGTGTTTCTGCAGGGAAGTGCTGAAGAGGACAGGGCTGCTCAGTGCTGTATATATAGCATAGGTTTTGCCCTTTACAATAAGATGATGCATTTCATTTTGGTTCCCCTGTTGCTATGGTATCTGTCACTTTATTTATAACTGTGTCTGTTCAGGCGAATCCATGGACTTGAGAGGCTTTTCTGTTCTAAAAAGAACATAGCAAGCCTTGGGGGGGGGGCGTTGAGGATGCTGGAGTCTGATGTCTGGGTGCTGTAGTCTCCTCTTTCATTTTCCTACCTGAGCTATCTCTCTAGTCCCTCAGCACTGCAAACAAAGAGGTATTACCTGTAGCCTACACCCTTTGCCTGGCCATGCATGGCAGAATTAAGGTCTGTTCTGAGCTCTCTGAGACCTCAATAACTGTGATTTTGAGAGAGTTACCCAGTCTCAAATTCCTCTCCTGTGGTGCAGGTGATTCTCCGGAGGACGTTCTCTGTGATTCCCTCCTCATCTGGGTCACATTTCCATGCTTACCAGTCTCACCACTGTCGAAGCCTCTCCCCCTGAACTGTCTACTAGATCTTTTTGTTTCTCTGTCACTAAGAACAGCTTATTTACTTAAGCTTCCAGCACATGCCTGGTCCAACATGGACATCTGGCAGGGTGAGTAAGTGAAGCACTTTAAGAGAGAGATAGTTGGAGTGAGTGATGTCTTGTCTTCCTCTAAGACAAAAGCCTTACTTGTTCTCTAAATTTTATGGATTTTTGCCTAAACCTACCCATTAAGGCCTGTTTAGACCTAATCACAATCTTACTACATATTCTCTGGACTGTGTGAAAGTTGAAATGTCAACCCACGTACAATACTGATTAGTAGAGGATAGAAGGGGTACTGATGCAGGATGGGTAAAGGGAGGCTCAACTGATTAGTGTTCAATATTTACATGCATTGAAATATTACACTAAGCCCAGTAATACATGCAATTAAGTCACATTAATCAAAATACAGTAAAATATATACAAAGAATAAAGACTTAGAAGTATAAAATAGCGAGGAGAATAAAAAAGAACTTAATAATATCCTTTCCAGGGCTGGAGAGATAGCCTAGCATTTAAGAGCACTGACGCTCTTGCAGAGGACCCGGGTTCAATCCCCAGCACCCACATGGCAGCTAAGAACCGTCTGTAACTCCAATTCCAGGAGAACTCCAGTTCCAGGGGAATCCGAGACTGTCTTCTGACCTCCGCGGCATTGCACGACACTGGTGCACAGACCTGCATGCAGACAATACATTCATACACATACAAAAATAAATAATAAAAATAAATAAATAAATAAATAAATAAATAAATAAATAATATCCTTTCCAATCTACCATGCTCCCTGGTACTTTAATGTGCCTTTGCCTGTCAGCTTCCTCTGCTACTCTTCATCTTGAATGTCTTGTCCTCTGAGGAAGCTTTTTTTTTTACCCATCTGCATCACATCCTCCCAGGGCTGTGGTCAGAGCACTCCGCCCTCAGATCCGGTCCCTTCATCAGCCTTTGTATACTACTGGCTCCCTCTATGGAGCCTTACTCTCAGCAGCCAGGTCCTGAGTGCTTCAACTGGTGAGCTGCCATGCTGCTATAAGAAGTCACTTTGCCTGAAGAAGGAAGAGGCCAAAGTATTGAGGACTAGCATTTGACGGCATAGCCGTTAGCCCAGGAAGAGGGCAGGGAAAATGCATGTGGCAGCTCCCTTCACCTGATATGCAAAGTTCTCACTGTGCTGCCATTCCTGGGGCAGCCCTGTGGATTAGGCCAAAGTCTCCCCTCCTTGCAACCTGTCCTAAAGTTGTTCCTCAGCTGTTCCCTTCTGATCTTTCTGTTCCTCTTCTCCACTCACCAGGCTTTCCTGAGAACAGTTCCCACTGCAAAGTTCATATTGGCACATGTCTACTCTCCAGATCTCGTCTTAAGAAAGCTGACTGTGCCTAAACCTGTTCAGTATGTTTCCAGGGTAGACATACACACTTGTTAATGTTGCAAATTGGTCTTGTTCCTCTAGGGTATGCACTCCATGAAGAGAGAGGCTGCTTCTGTGGTGCACACATCCTGTTCTGTCATGCACACATCTTGTACTGTAAATAGTCTTAGAACAAGAAAAGTACTCCACCAATTTGCTGAATGAAGAAATTGAAGGGCTGTGGACAAGTCATCTTCCTGTAGCATGCTCACTGGCTTCTTTGTTCTTGTTTCTGTCTAAGAAATCCTTTCCAGCATGCTTCCACCTAAACTCTTTCACTGATTGATTGTAACAGTAAATAACTGCCTGAAAAAGCCCACTCTTGTGATTTATTAAATGCAAATTAATGCTAGACGAAATACATAAAGAGCTCTTAAAATGCAACAATAAAAATACAATCCAATTAAAAATGGGCAAAGGACATAAATAAGGATGTCTCCGATGATATGCAAATTACTAACAGGCACATGGAAAGGTGCTCAGAGTCATTAATCACTAATTGCCAGGGATGTGCCAATCAACACTGGGCCTACGCAGATAGCTGGTGATCTGGTAGGAGCTCATGGGAGGAATGTTCTCTAATTTTTGTACTGTTGATTTATTTCATACATTTGAAAATATTGTATAACTTTGAAAGATCAATGCCAGAGCCCAATATCTATTTGACACCCACATCATAACCCCAGGTCCCAGCACTGTCTCCCTTTTCCAAGCTCTTCTGTGGCTTATAGCTTATATGGCATGGGCTGCATTTGATTAAGAAGATGATATTAAGAGCTAGTGTCTATGGAACACCCTGTAGAAGATACACAGCACATAGCATACAGTATTTTGCTTAATCTTCTGAATATCCCAAAATACGTGGACATATTTACACCCCATTTCCAGATGAAGCAGCCAAGATGAGAGGAGTAAATGGAACTTAGCTAGGGTCACACGCCTGCTTGCAGTGGACTGTCACGTGGCCTCTCTGGATCTTCCTGCTTTCAGCAACCCACAGTGGCAGCTCCAGCATTTCTGTGGGGGGGGGAGATTGTGGATGTTACTGGTATCTCAAATACAGCTGTATGACATGGGACTCAGCCTGAAGGGCTCCTCCATGGGCTTCTGTGCAGAAGGTAGACAGCACCAAAGCCTGCAAGCCCAGAGGCCCCAACCTGTCCCCTCTGATTCCCTATTTGCATCCATATTTCACAAGCAGGGAAGTAGGGGCCCACAACTAGTGCACAGCACGAGGGAGGACCTGAACCTACCTGAGCCTACCTGGAGCCTAGCCCCTCTGAGGCGGCCCAGTACTCCTATCTGTATTGTCTCATGTACGCATAGAGCAAACACTTCGCTGAGCCTGAGGTAGGTCCATGAAGACATTTGTCAGAAGGTGAGGTCCAATTAACCTGAGGTCTACCGTGGCTGGACATGTCTTTGGATTCTGGATACACTCACACATACGGCCTCAGGTGGGTAGACAAGATAGCAAGGAATCTGCATTCCAAATACCACTTACTAACAGTATTATGTAGGCTTTTCTAGAGGAGCAGAATGAGTAGAATGCACATGGATATGTATTTATGTGTATCTCAATAAAGAATTTATCTGATATGCCAGAAATGGTGGCATACACCTTTAATTCCAGCACTTGAGAGGCAGAAGCTGAAGCAGGCAGATCTCTGCTAGATTGAGATCATCTTGGTCTCTATAAGAATATCGAGGCCAGCTGGGGCTATGGGAGACCCTGTCTCAAAAAGAGAGAAAAAAAGAATTTACTGGACTGGCTTAATTGATAGGGGATGGATTGTTCAGCAGTGGTTATCTGCATGCTGGAGAAAGGGTGAGACCCCATGCTCAGGACTCTGTCCACCGTCTCCTTCTCGATCTGCCAATTTCTCTGCTTTCCTTGTTCTGTTTGTGACCAACTGATGGCAGAGCTTATTCATTGATTAACATGCTCAGGAATAGTGTCTGAGCCCTTGGGTGACAAAGGACTCCAGAGACTTGTCAGTCAGATCAGTGCACAAGGCTGAGAAATGGTTACCAGAGCTGGTGGACTCTGAACTCTGTCTAATGGAAAGCAAGTGCCCCAAAGTGAAGATCCTTGCTTTATTGCTGGTGTGGCTTTGCCCATTTCAAATATCCTCAGGGCTGGCTGCTAGCCCTGGCTGGCTTTGCTTTTCTAACTTCAGACATCTCTTTTAATGAGGACATAGCACAGGTGTGAGATTCTGAGGACCCAAGTTTAATTCCCATCTCTACTAACATACCAATAACTGTTGTTCAGTTATTGGGAGTCACTTAACCTTTCCAAAGATCAGGTGCTGCTTCTGTGAGACTTCAACCAGAATGCTATCTCATGTTAATGAACCTTCACACAAGAACGCTCTGGAAATGTAGATCTCCTTAGACATAAGCTCCTTCTAGGCCTTTTCATACACTCATTATGAAGTTTATACATGTTCAGAGTTTTATGCCCTAATTTTTAGCAAGACTTGTGATTTCTTTTTTTTTCAAAGCCAATTTTTTTAATTTTTTTAATTTTTGTATGTGTATGAATGTACTGTCTGCATGTAGATTGGTGCACCTATGTTGTGCAATGCCATGGAGGTAAGAAGAGGGTGTTGGATTCCCCTGGAACTAGAGCTAAAGATGATTCTCAGCCACCATGTGGGTGCTGGGGATCAAACCTGGGTCCTCTGCAAGAGCAGTTGGCGCTCCCAACCGCTAAGTCATCTCTTCAGCCCCCAAAGCCAATTTTTATTGAAGATTTGTGCATTTCATGTAAAATTTCAAATCAAATCTAGACCCATGCCCCTCTCCCTGCCCCCCACCACACCAGAGCTCATGCATTCTGCCAAACATGTTTTTCATCTTTTTCTCAGTCTCTCTCAAAATTCTTGATATAGAAGTTTAGTGTTTCAAGCAGAAGTTCACCGTTTCAGTAAGTTCTTTGACCCAGTCTTTTGTTGTTGTTGTTGTTGTTATTCCTTCCAAAATGCATCACTCCAAAATATGCATATATGCATGCCACATATATACAGGTTTTAGCATCTTCAGCTTTTGATTTTCTTTTCTTTATTAGGCTGAGAGATGTCATGTTTGAAAGTTCCTCATTGCCAAGCCCAAACCACTGTCAATTCTGCCCTTGTGTTCTACACTGGGGTTTTCCTTTCCCATGGTCATCAAATGAGGTCCAGTAAGCACCGTGTCCTGTCTTGATCTTCATGTACTGGTCTCCGTGATACAGCTTGGGTAGTCCAACAATGGTAATCTATACTCTAAAGAGGCCGAAACCCCGGTAGTAGCTCAGTCCACAAGTTGGATGTCTCAGCAGTCCCTGTCTGGTCCTGAAGGTTTGGAGGATTCTTGCAGAGACATGAGTCTTCAGTCCATATTGGAAGGTTGAAAAGCTGTGTCTCATATCTTTGAAGGATGGCAAAAGCGGTGGCAGCCACAGGGTAGCTGCACTTGCCAGTAAGATAGGCAAAACAACTGTGCTCTTTTTTTTTTTTTTTTCTTTTCGTCTTTTTACTAAGATCTCAAGTTTTATACCTGAAGTACAATTTTTCAGGCCTTACTATTTATTTATTTCTGGTTATACTTTCCTTTTGTATGTTTAAGGCCACATAGCCCAGATAAACCAAGGTTTTTGTTTGTTCAAGGTCAGTTGAGGATCTGGTCTTCTGGGGTCACTCAGGGTATTTTTTGGGGGGTGGGGTGGGGGAGGGAGCCCCTGGCTCCTTTTGGATTTTCATTTATCAGTTCCATCCACTCAAGGACAAAGTCAGGTCTTGCTAAACCAGGCTTCCCTTTTTGAAGCTTGAGCAGACTTTCCTCTTTATAGACTGGACACTGACTGAAGTCCCATTAATGAATCTCCCTGCACAGGAAGACTGGTGACTCACATTTACAGGACATTTCAAGAGATGCCCCCCATGCATGGGACTTGGGGGCAAGGAACAAAGTTATCCCTTAAGACCTGTATTAGTCACTTTTCTGTTGCTGTGATAAAGCACCATGACCAAGGAACTTATAAAAGGAAGAGTTTATTTGAGCTTATGATTGACAGTTCCCGGGAATTAGAGTCCATTGTGGTGGGAGGCATGGCGGCTGGATCTGGAGCAGGAAGCCGAGGGTCACATCTCGCAATGAGCACAGGAAGCAGAGAGAGAGCAACTGGAGACCACGAGGCTTGTTAAAACTCACTAAGCCTGCCCCTAACAATGCACTTCCTCCAGCATGGCCACACCTTCTAAGACCTCCAAAAAGAGTACCACCAACTGGAGACAAATGTCTGAATACTTACAGCCTATGGGGGACATTCATTCAAACCACCACATTCCACTCCCTGGCCCCCATAGGCTCCTGACCATATAAAATGCAAAATGCATTTAGTCCAACCTTAAAAGTCCCCACAGTCTTTACCAGTCTCAATGCCATTCAAAAGTCCACAGTCCAAAGTCTCCTCTGAGACTCAGGCCAATCTCCCAAACTGTAAGCTCCTGTAAAATCAAAAGACAAATTACATACTCCCAACATACAGTGGAACCGAATACACATTCCCATTCCAAAAGGGAGGAATAGAGGCATAGTGAGGAAATACTGGACCAAAACAAGACTGAAAACCAGCAGGGCAAAAACCAAGTCCAGTAGCTCCATGTGCAACTTCTGGGACTTTACTTCCAAAGGGCTTAGATGGCTCAGCTCTTCCAGCTTTGCTTGCAACATACATCTCTTTCTTAGGCTGGTACCACTCCCTGTATGCAGCTCTCCTTGGCAAATATCTCACAGGTCTGGCATCTCGAATGTCTTCTTGGGGTCTCCACTGCCAACCAGGCTTCACATTCACAGCTTCATGCAATGGCCTATCAGGGCCTTCTTTATTCAGGGACACCCCTGCTGTACTCTGCCTGGCCTCTTTGGCTCTCTGAAACCTTGGAGGAAGAACTGATGACCCCTTCACTCTTGCGAACTTCATGCCTCTAAAGCCAGCACCACGTGAATGAAATTGCCGAATCTGGCTGCAAGTTCGGGACGGACCCTGGCCCATTTCAACCACATTTGTAACTTTTCTCTGCCCTGGACTTGCTGGAGGATTAGCTGGGTGTGGTCTTGCCCTGAAGGTACTGATTCTTTTGTTTACTTGTAAATCTCGAGGCCTCTCCTTAATTGCTTTAATCTCCTTATGAAAGGGAGCCTCTCCTTCACATGCCTTGGCCCCACCTTTAATCTTCCTAGTGCAGTTATCAGATCCAAACTGTACATTCTGCATTTCTTTCTGCCCCATCTGCTCTTCTTCACTGTAGATCTGTATAATATTCACCATTAAAAGCCACGCCACCATTTCTACATTAGGCTGTCTTGAAATATTCTCCACCAAAGACATCGGTCCATTGCTTTTCAACTTAGCATCAGGCAAGCATCTGGGCTGTGGGCAAACTGCTGCCAGACTCTTTATCAAAATATCCTGGTTGCTGCCTAAGTCTACTTCTACTGCTTCTACTAAAATGGCCCCTTAAGCTCTGCTTACAGTAGTCAACAGCTTTTCTAGCCCAAAGTTCCAGAGTCTTCCACATTTCTCCAAACATCCACTTGGTCAGGTTCTTTACAGACAACAGCCCACTCTCTGGTACCAAATTACTGTATTAGTCACTTTTCTGTTGCTGTGAAAAAGCACCATGACCAAGGAACTTATAAAAGGAAGAGTTTATTTGAGCTTATGATTGATGGTTCCAGGGAATTAGAGTCCATTGTGGCAGGAGGTGTGGCGGCTGGATCTGGAGCAGAAAGCCGAGGGTCACATCTCGCAAAGAGCACAGGAAGCAGAGAGAGAGCAACTGTAGACCACGAGGTTTGTTAAAACTCACCAAGCCTGCCCCCAACAAAGCACTTCCTCCAGCAAGGCCATACCTTCTAAGACCTCCAAAAACAGTGCCACCAACTGGAGACAAATGTCTGAATACTTACAGCCTATGGGGGACACTCATTCAAACCTCCACAAGAACCTTGGCCAAATTGGTATGGGCATTAAGCATGGTCATTAAGCATCCAGAAAGGCTAAGTTACACCAGCCTGACACTTCCAACCACTGTGTAATATTTTAGAAAATGCTTGGACAAAAGATCAAGCAGCCTTGCACAAGAAATACTAAGAAGCACTCCCACAAAATAAACACCTTCGTTAGATATAATGTCATGACAAACTAGTTTTTTTCCTCATTCTTTTGATCTTATATTACTCTAAAATATGCATACATACCCTCCACCCATATACCAAAATTTCCTAACTCTGAAAATAAATGGTAGCTTAGTTCTAGCACCTGTTAAGGGATTCACAATATAAGAGCACAGTTGTTTTCAGATCATGAGGAATATAACATTAATGTTGCTCAGTTTGCCTTACAACTAGGAAATTGGCACTAGCATCCACAGATGAGGGAGACCATTCATCATTTGTTTTTCTGGGACTGTGTTACTTCACTTAACATGATATCTTCTAGTTCCAGCCATTTACCTGCAAAGTTCATGATGTCATATTTCTTTTTTTTAATATACTTTTATTGATGTTTTATGTATTTCATATATCATTTTCAGTTCCATTTAAACATATTACCCTTTCCTTTACCCCCACCCCAACCCAGATTATGTATTCTGCAATACATGCCCTGCATCTTTCTCTCAGTCTTTTTTTTTCACTGTTTCAGTCAGTTCTTTGATGCAGTCCTTTCTGTTGTTGTTGTTGTTGTTTCCAATATGCATTACACCCAACTGCTTTGTACAAAAGCTCAGGGGGCCCTACACAAGAAATACTTACAACTGGGTAATTGGCACTAGCATCCACAGATGAGGGATACCATTCGTCGTTTGTTTTTCTGGGACTGTGTTACTTCACTCAGCATGATGTCCTCTAGCTCCAGCCATTTTCCTGCAAAGCTCGTGATGTTCAATGTCTTTTTTTACTGGCATAGGAACTCCATTGTGATAATGTACACATTTTCATTATACACTCATCAGTTGAGGGAAAACTTGGGTTGGTTCCAGCTCTTCTCTGTGCTTCAGGTGGTCCCAGTGGTCCTGGGAAATCCCTGATCTAAGCTCTGTGCACTCCAAGACTTGTGATTTCTAAGCCTCAGATCCAATTTGGAAAGAATAATGATAGTTTCAAAAATGCTTCATGATGACATTTTGACCTGTTGGAACATACAAATCTTCCCATAGTTAGTTTGAAGATGTGAATTGATGACAACTTAGCGGCTGAGAAAGAAAAGATACAGCTTTGCATTGTGTAGGATGTACCAGGAAGTGCTAATGGAAAGGTTGGCCCATCTGAACATTGAAAGGCAAGGAAGAAAAGCCTCGGATGCTACGGACATCAAACCCCTTGGTGGATTCTACTTGTAACAACTATTTATAATGACTCCTAATGAAACTTACCTTCTAGGTGCTGCAAAGTTTTAGACACAGAGACTTTTCTTACTCCTTCATGAAACAAGGAGGAATATGATGATGCTAAGGGTTCTCTAACTTTAAATTGGCGCCAACGCTAAGAGGTAACTCTTATAAAAACCGTGCTTTTAATTTAAAACTGCCTTCTTTAATTGACTAATAAGACATAGGAACGTGTGAAAAGGATTATTCTCTATTCGACAAATATAATACTAAATTCTCCTTAAGTTATGCACTTAAGCAAAATATATTACCCAGGAGAGCTCTGATATCAGCGATGGATTATTCCACAAGGAGATGTTGGCCAGGGGATCCAAGTCCCACAAAAGGTAAAGGCTCTTGCCTGTAAAAACTGGGATACCTGCAAGAAGAGAAGGCGATAAGGCACCTGCTGTCGAATAACCTGATGTAAGCATGGAATGAAGATTGGCAGTGAGACCACATTTTGCAAGTGTACAGTTGGTCTCTGGAATACCAGAGAGTTTACCAAAGGCCACTCTACCAATAACACGCAAATATAGGTCTCCTTGAGGTCAATAAGATCCTCCTTTCTTCAGCACCAGCTATACCCTCACCTGCTGGAATACTGTGCCGCCAGTGGAAGCCAATATGCCTGATAAGCCCAAAATCTAATTGGCTATTAGCTCTCTCCTTGGAGGTATAACCCATGGCTGATGCCACTAGCTTACATCCTCTAGTGGTTAGGAGATGTTATAAGCCACAGTAAGACCCTGTCATATTTTACAAAAAAAAATGTAATTCATGGATTAACATACCATCCAAACATCTGTGTCTATACCAAAGTAACCTACCATAACAATTAGTACTGTTTAAATACTTATATATCTAATTGCTTGTGCTTCATTAGTAGGATTGAAAGGTTATTCCTGGACAAACTGTCAGCCCATGAAAGGAAACAGCCAGAACTGACCAGAGTCCAAAACGACAGTTCCAGAGAAAGTAAACTGTTTTGCTTCTCATCCACCTGTGCCCCTTTTCTAAGCCTAGGGAACAATCTGCGGAAGAGGGGGTGTGATAGAATGTAAGGGCTGCGATTGGGGTGAATGGTGAAACTACATCGATATAGTCTGGACACTCATCTGATCAACTTGATTGAACATGCAAACCCCCCCCCAGCTGGATGGTGGGACCCATGGGCTGTGAGGGTTTGGGCACAACTGCTTGCAAATTGGTTTTACATGAAGGATGCTTGTACTCATAAATTATTACTTATTGTCAAAAAATGAAAAAAAAATAGGGCTGGAGAGATGGCCTAGTGGTTAAGAGCACTGACTGTTCTTGCATAGGACCCAGGTTCGATCCCCAACATCCACATGGTGGCTGAGAACTGTCTTTGACTCCAGTTCCAGGGGAATTTGATGCCCTCTTCTGACATCTGCGGCATTGTATGACACGGGTGCACAAACCTACATGCAGACAGTACATTTATACACATACAAGAATAAATAAAATTTAAAAAATAATAAAATAAAAAATGAAAAAATAAAGTAATTAAAAAAATGCTTGATGAATGAATAAGTCAATAAATGAATCCATAAGTGATTGATTTATAAAGCTGAAGAGTCCTGGAGTTGACTGTAAAAGTTCCTTGGAATCACAGGTTGTCTACCTGGCTGGAGAACCCTGGGCTCAGATGTGGAGAGGAAGCCTTACTCCCAGGGCCAGAAAGAACATGAAGCCTTGAATGAACACTTTAATCACAAAGTCATCTAGCCAGACAGACTCTCCAGAACAAGACGGAAATTAAGGGTGGAATAGAGAAATGTGCAGGAGGGAGCAGGGAGTAAGATGAATAAAGAAGAGAGGCAGTAAGGCCCTGCTGTTGAAGACCTGATGGTTGTTAAAAAATGAAATAAATGAAAGTAAATGTAAAATATAAATAAATAAAATGATGAGTGTTTGTTAGAAAAATAAAAGAAATCTAAGCTCAGTGCCATGGTCCAGAGTGTGGTGGAGTTGGAGATAGTGGGCTAGGTTAGAACACACAGGTGGTCTTCAGGGAGGTGCATACAGAACTGTCCACCTGCATCATTTGTGGTGACACAACCTCTGATCTTATCATCTCGCTTACTACAGTGGGACACTGCAAGGCAGAACTTTATGTCTCTAACCCTTTCAATAGGCTAGGATGGAAAATATGAAAATGAAAATTAACAAACAAAACCAGAAGTGGCATCACTGAATATGCAGGTTGGAATCTGTCATCAGAGCTGGGGTGGCCTGACACTGTCTTGACTAAGATTGGTGCCCACTGCCCATTTCTCCAGTGCTGTGCTGGGTTTTGTCTGACTGAGTCATCAGCATGGGTCTTGTGCCTGCTGTCACAATTGTTGCAAGCTCCCAGAGGCCTGAAAACCCCTGTTTCCTTGTGTCCGTGGGCCAACCGTAGTTCTTACAATCTTTCTTTCCTATCTGAGAGTCACTCCAGGTCCCAAGTTTGATTTTTACCACTTTCCTCAGTCAGCCCAAGTAGGAACTGTGTTGGGATCTTCTGAGAGCAGAGTGGTTCTCCTTTCATGGAATTTACTGACCAACAAAGAAGAAAAACACTATGCAAATGGAGAAGAATTAGCATTACCACTGTGACCTTGACCTTGGCATGTGTGAACTTCACTGTAGTAAAGGCTGTGCATGCAGTACCTGCTGCAAACTTCCAGGGCCTGAGCAAGAAGCAGCACTGTCCTGTTTTGATGTTGTTTGAGCTGAGACTCCGAGGGTCAGGTCTGCAGTGCTGGGCAGTAATGGTGGTCCTGAGGTTGGATCTGCAGTGCACCTGCAGGCTTGATTTCAGCCCACATTTGTGACTTCTGTACTGAACTGGGGTCCTAGGAGCTTTGCAAGAACATGAGCAACATCCCATGCCACAAGTGCAAAGCCTTCTGAGAAAATGCACTTGGGCAAAGGGCAAGGAAGGAAAGGAAGGAACCAGGATAGACAACTCTTTATGAAGTACTCATCAGAGGCTGGGGATGCTCAGGCCTAAGTGGAGTCAGAGCTTCCCCAAGCAGGCATGGCCGGTTGGGCTTGAGCCTTTCTAACCAATTGTGCAGAAGTGTTCTTTTATTTTTATATTCTGCCTCCTGGTCCCAAGACCACTCTTAACTTGGCAATTTTCCTCTCTTTAATTTTTTTCCTGTTTTTTATTAACTAGATCTGACAGGCACAAGGATGGAGCCACCACTTGTTTCCATAATCGTTTGACAAGTATCTAATGAGAATTACTTATCAGATAAATATGCTGCAATTAGCCTGGAACCACAATACCATCTGTGGTGTGTGTGTGTGTGTGTGTGTGTGTGTTTTAAACACCCAAGTGTGGTTGAGTTGGTGGCAGGAGTTCTCCTGATGGTGCACAGACAGGCAGGGGTAGTTGTGGGCATCTTGGGAAAGAACATGGCCAGGTGCTGGGTTTAGAAACTTGTGGAGTTAGACTCTGTTCTGATGACTTGCTTGGGGGTGGGGGTATGCATGCCATTGCTGACTGGCAGGTGGGAAGACACTGTTCTTATGGCTCCAGGCTCCTCAGAAAAGAAAGGACCAGGGCACATCTGCTCCTTACTTCAATCACTGTGTTAATTGGCCCTGGAAGGGAATATATCTGTTGCACTGGAAAACTCAGTGTGTGGTTCATAGCACATACCCAATAAATATATATGCAGGATTGAACTATGTAAAGAGGTCCAGACTGACTTTCAAGAAGCCTCAGGCAAGATGCCAAAGTTCAGACAATTCCTCTGAAGATACCTCATGAAGGGGCTCAGTGAGGAGATAGAACAGAGCTCACTCTGAAGTATACAGCTGTTAAGGTTTGGGCTTGAACAGTTAAGCACAGGCCACAAGTAAAAACCTGTTAGGGCTACATTTGGCTGCATGTAATAAAAAGTCAGCCAAGACATTAGAGCTAAATGAACACCTATAAAGGGATTGACCCCACACAGAAATCAGAGAAATATAATTAAAGTAATATGGATGTATCTCTCCTACTTAGTGACTAATCAAGAACTAATATTTGTGAAGCTATGAAGGAACTAGAGCTTTCACATATCACCACTGAGAATTTATGCTAGGAAGGCAGCTTAGGAAAGCAGTAAGATAGTGTCTAGTGATGGTAGAAGTGAGTGTGCTCTGCACCTACCTTGCTAGAAGTGCCTGAGAAAACACACAAGTATGTCCAAGCTGTTAAGTCCCAAGGGTAAAGCCAGAATGATCTGTGATGAGTGATAAAAAAGGAAAGACAGGAGAAAGAAAAGTAGAGAAATAGGGGAAAAGAGAAAAGAAGGAAAAGGAAGGGAGGGAAGGAAAGAGGAAGGGAAAGGAGTGGAGGAAGAATAGGGAAGGGGAGGGGAGGGGAGGGGAGGGGAGGGGAGGGAAAAAAACTGACGTGCATGCTGTAGTTTGAATATGAAATGCTCCCACAGAATTACTTGAGCATGTAGTCCTCAGTTGCTGGTGGTATTTAGGAAGACTGTGGGATTTTTAGGATGCAGAGCCTTTCTGCAGGAAGTGAGACACTGGGGTCTGAATTTCGGTTCTTCTTAGCCTGCCGCACTTCCTGTTCAGTCTGGTTCCTGAGTGCAGAAGCAATGCAACCAGCCAGCTTCCTGTCTGAGGCCCCGCCACACCTTCCCTGCCTTGAGGGACTGTAACCCAGAATACACACCTGCAATGCTTTGCCAGGTTGTTTTATCACAGCAATAGGAAAAGAGACTAAGACATTATTCATTAATGGAAAAATGGCTAAAATGTAGCATAACCGTAAAATGTGATATTTAGCAGCCAAAATTTATAAAGTAAACATACATCTACCAACATATTGAATGATAAAAAAGCATGCTATAACAAAACTCAAATATTCAACAATATATCTACATATGTGGGACACCAATCCTGGACTTAAAAGTATCTTGAGTATATGCAGGCTACTAATCTGCTTAGCACACTAGGTGGAACAAAAGATATAGGGCACACCCTGCTTTCTGCTAGCACATGCTCAGAAGTCACTAGCCGGCTTGTTTGTCAGCACATCCCCTTTCTGAATATGCCCCAGGAACTGGGATGATGCACGATGGTGTGGAAGTCTAAGATTGGCCACTGGGAGATGATGTCACATGATGCAGGGGCTGCCTGTCCCAGACACATAAGCTGCGTATTGCATAGAATAAACAGATTTGCACCTCTGACGTGGGATGTTACTGGAGTAACCCCACACTGTAACCTCTCCAGCCTGTTCAACTGTGGGGTCAGCAGCCCCAAATACATATATTAATGTTTATATGTAACATCACATAAAACCTAAAACATATATTGCTGTTAGAACCATACATTCATATGAAATACACAAAGCATGGTTTAGGAACTAGAGAAATGGTTCAGTGGGTAAAATACTTGCTCTACAGCATGAAAACCAGAGTTCAGATCCCTGCCACTCAAGTAAGGGCCAGGCAAGCATGGTGGGCCACTTATAATCCAATGCTTGGAAGGGAGAGACAAGGGATCCATGAAACCACTCCTTACTACCCTACCAGAATCAACAACCCCTGGGTTCAAGTCAGAGACCTTGCCTCAATAGGTAAGGTGAAGAGTGGTCGGGGAAGACACCTGATATCCACCTCTGGCCTACACATACACACACATGCAAATATACGTGCAACTGTGCACAGTGTACACATAGATATGCAAAAGACCACATAGTTTGATAAGATCTATAAATGTTTTTATTGCAATTATCTACCAAGAGAAGTAACTTTCGTTTTTATTCCATGATTTTTATATATTATTTTTATTTACTTTTTAATGGAGGATTTTGTTGATTCTTCTCAGTACTTTTTAGGATGTTCTACAGGTAAAGCAATTAAACAAACTAAGCAGATTTTGTCTGCCTGGCTGTAAAGCCTGAGCCCTGGACTGGAAGCTGGGTCAGGCATTGGTCCTCAGCTGGCAAGCAGGCTCCCAGCTCCTGTAAGAACCAAAGTTGGACACCCCTTCCTGAGTTAAGATGTCTCATTTTCTTGGGTCTCACCTTTCAGATTTAAAACACAATCAGCATTGCTACCTCAAATCCCAGCTGCATCATACTTAATAGAGCTAGGATTGCCTCTGGATTTTCAAGATTTATTTTGCTTACTTTTTATGTACCAGGTGGTCTGGACCCTGATCCAAAACCTTAGTATTCCATAAGCAAGAAAACTAAGAAAGAGGTTCTTTAGCTGTTGTGTGGAACAAATGCAAGTGTCTGGTCCCTTAACCTAGTCTACTATTAAAGAAAGTCAAAACTCTGACATTGTAGGGGGTGGGATGGGAGTAAGACCTTTATACATCTGGCCTGTATTCACCTCTCCATCTCTTCTACTTGAATTTTGAACTTTCATAAGCATAATGTTCACAGCATAGCCCAATTACCTTGAAGATAAACTGATTTGCATTAATATTAATGACGACCGTTCAACGCTTTCCCCACCTGCACATACTGTTCCAAGCAAGAACATTGTCCCATTTCACCTCCACAACTTCTCTAGAAGAGATGTAAACTTAGTCTTATTTTACAAATACAAAGAGACTAGGAAACATATGCCCATAGCTTGTAAGAGACAGGGGGCTGAGATTCAGGACAATAACATGGCTTTGCATGTGTGTGATTAAATCTATGTGTACACAGTCTTAATTGACTGTGACCTGAAATGATAGTCTTTCTCCCTTAAAGTTGCTTTTGTAAGGGCATTTTAGCACCACAACAGAAAAGAAACTAAGATGATAGGTATGTGAAGTGCATGATGACCAAGGACAACAAGTTTGCTCTAAGACTTTCATGTTGTTCTCTCAAAATTCATAGCAATTCTGGAACAAAGGGCCTTGAATTTTCCTTTTGCCTGGCGAGTATTAATCATGAACCATGCATGCAATGCCTGTGGAGGTCAGAAGAGGGTGTCAGATCCCCTGCATGGTCCTTAGCAGCCATGTGGGTGTGGGGACTGAATTTAAGACTAGACAGCTTAAACACTGGGCATTTCTTTTTGGAATCTGGAAGTCTAAGATCAGGCTATTGCTAGTTTCTTTTTTCTTTTGCAGTTTCTCTGTTGTTCTTGGGGATAGTCATCCTCTGTCCTTTCATGGGATCTCCTCAGTGTGTGTCTTTGTTTCCAAATTTCCTCTTTTAATGTTTTTATTATGATTTTTATTTTCTGTGTATGAGTGTATTGCCTGCATGCAGGTAGGTGCATCTATATCATGCAATGCCCACAGAGGTCAGAAGAGGGTGTCAGATTCCCTGGAACTGGAGTTATGGATGGTTGTCAGCCACCGCATGGGTGCTGGGAATGGAATCATGTCCTCTGCAAGAACGGCCTGTGCTCTTAATGACCAAGCCATCTCTCCAGGCCCAGGAATTGCTATTTTTAAACCAATACTCAGTAGAAGCTCAGCGGCTATTGGAGAAGGGGGGCAGGAAGAAGGCTCAACCCATTGTGCCCCCAAGTCCCCCCCAATTCCAGGATCATGACGTATCTCTTAGAGAACCCTCCAGACTCAGTGTCATCTGCCTCTGGCTCCTGGAACAGTGCCAGAGTGACATTCTCTGTACTTTTGAAGTTTTCACCAACACAAATATGGAACTATGGCCACCTCTGTCTTGGATAACAACCTTGCTGATCATCACACGATATCCTGGACACCCACTGCCGGTAGTCTCTCTTGCAGACAGCTCATTCCTAAGGCAAAGATGTGTGGAGATGTGCAAAGTTCCCATAGGTGCCATGATCCTCATGGGTCACATCAAGTTGTCAAAATCATTAGAGGAATTCCATTCATGCCACTTCGTGTGTCCTGATTCCTCACACAAGACTGGAAGATCATGAGGACCAAAGACTTACCCTAGGAAACATAACCAAATGGCCATAGCACATAGCTATAGCCAGAAACATTCTAGTAAACATTTGTTTTGTGAATGAGTGAGTGACCGCCCACTACATGCCAGGGACTATGTTATGTGTGGGAAGCAAAAATTTGGGACATGGAAAGAGCTGAAGTAACAGTAAGAAAAACACTAGGCAGAAGGATGACAGATTAATTCTTTCAGAAGGAGACCTGAGAATGGAGTCTTGGGCGATGGCTAGTCTGCACCCTGACAGAGAACAGAGCTGTGCAAAAGTCCACAGCTTCAAAGTGCTCAAGGAGCCCCACAAAAACTTTCACAAGCTATGAAGTAGTTAAATTAATCGAACTGTCCACAGCAAACAGGTGGGAAGTCAAATAACTTGCTCAGGGTCATGCAATAAAGGGGATTGAATGTTCCTGATAAGATCTTTGCAGGTATTCGCAATCATCTGGATGGGTCCGCCCATGCCTCCAAGCTTTCAGATATCTATTCTGACATCCAGAGCTGAAAAGTAAATGAACTGACCCGGAGCACATGCTACATGGAGAGATATTATAGCTGGAGCTGTGGAGATATACAGTGGAGAGATATCACAGCTGGAGCTGTGGAGATGTTACAGTGGAGAGATATCACAGCTGGAGCTGTGGAGATGTGAGAGTGGAGAGATATCACAGCTGGAGCTGTGGAGATGTTACAGTGGAGAGATATCACAGCTGGAGCTGTGGAGATGTGAGAGTGGAGATATATCACAGCTGGAGCTGTGGAGATGTTACAGTAGAGAAGTATCACAGCTGGAGCTGTGGAGATGTGAGAGTGGAGAGATATGACAGCTGGAGCTGTGGAGATGTTACAGTGGAGAGATATCACAGCTGGAGCTGTGGAGATGATACAGTGGAGAGATATCACAGCTGGAGCTGTGGAGATGATACAGTGGAGAGATATCACAGCTGGAGCTGTGGAGATGTTACAGTGGAGAGATATCACAGCTGGAGCTGTGGAGATGATACAGTGGAGAGATATCACAGCTGGAGCTGTGGAGATGTTACAGTGGAGAGATATCACAGCTGGAGCTGTGGAGATGTTACAGTGGAGAGATATCACAGCTGGAGCTGTGGAGATGTTACAGTGGAGAGATATCACAGCTGGAGCTGTGGAGATGTTACAGTGGAGAGATATCACAGCTGGAGCTGTGGAGATGATACAGTGGAGAGATATCACAGCTGGAGCTGTGGAGATGATACAGTGGAGAGATATCACAGCTGGAGCTGTGGAGATGTTACAGTGGAGAGATATCACAGCTGGAGCTGTGGAGATGTTACAGTGGAGAGATATCACAGCTGGAGCTGTGGAGATGATACAGTGGAGAGATATCACAGCTGGAGCTGTGGAGATGATACAGTGGAGAGATATCACAGCTGGAGCTGTGGAGATGTTACAGTGGAGAGATATCACAGCTGGAGCTGTGGAGATGTTACAGTGGAGAGATATCACAGCTGGAGCTGTGGAGATGTTACAGTGGAGAGATATCACAGCTGGAGCTGTGGAGATGTTACAGTGGAGAGATATCACAGCTGGAGCTGTGGAGATGTTACAGTGGAGAGATATCACAGCTGGAGCTGTGGAGATGTTACAGTGGAGAGATATCACAGCTGGAGCTGTGGAGATGTTACAGTGGAGAGATATCACAGCTGGAGCTGTGGAGATGATACAGTGGAGACATACCACAGCTGGAGTAGTGGAAATGACTCATTTACATTTTCTATAGCATAATTCACATTTGAAGAGAATAGAGGTCTGAACAAGGAACTTAAAGTCCTGGTTTGAGTCTTCGACGTGCCACTGGCTTACAAAGGGTCTTTGACATACTAATTGCTTTCTGAGCACATTTTCTGATATGAAAATAGATTTGTTCTCATTAGAGAGCTAATGCAATAAATAAATGAGATATTCTGTGAGCTGCAAAGAGCCATGCATGTTATATTTATTACTTTATCGTGTTATTGTATATTGTCATGATATAATTAGCAGATACAATTAATATTATCATCACTAAATATTTGTGCAAGTGAGATATATTTTAGTAGATTACACTGGAGAAAATGGCAAACTTGATGTGATCATCAATTAAGAGATGAATGAGAAATTGGATGCCTTAATAAAGATATGGGAGCACAAACTTGGCTCACTAGGCCTCAACATATATGACTCATTTACATTTTCTTCAGCATAATTCACATTTGAAGAGAATAAAGAGGTCTGAACAAGGAACTTAAAGTCCTGCTTTGAGTCTTCGACATGCCACTGGCTTACAAAGGGTCTTTGACAGAATGCATAATGCACCCAGAATGCATGAATCTGGGTGGTATGGGATGCAGATAGAGGAAGTGGGGGTCTAAATATTATCAAGATGTGTGGAAAGCAATTCGCAAAAAAATCAATAAAAATATCAAAGATAGTACAATTTCTAAGCAAGTTCATAGAGTGAACTGTGACATAAAATTTATTTCTGAAGGGTCTTAACTGGAAACCCATCTGCAATCAGAAAGTATGCTAGAGGAACCAGAGGCCAGTACATTAATCGTGAGTGAAATGACCTTGGCATGGTCACATCCAACCAGTCGCATTGTTTGGATGGACTGGGAGGGGTTGACCAATGCCCCCAAGCCGAGCAATGGCAGAGCTGGGGCTCTGAGCTTAACTTCTGCATAAAGTACTTGATCTTTTTTCAATTTTAATTTTTTAATTGTTTTACGCATATTTTTGTACAAGATTATGTTACAAATCTAATCCAGACTTGGGCCCCCTCCCAACCCCACACCCCACCAGATTCACCCTCCCAGTCAGTTCTTTGATGCAGTCCCCTCTGTTGTTGTTGTTGTTCTTTCCAATATGCATTACTCCCAACAAGAAATGTTTACAACTAGGTTATTGGCGCTAGCATCCACAGATGAGAGATACCATTCTTCGTTTGTTGTTCTGGGACTGTGTTACTTCACTTAATGTAATATCTTCCAGTTCCATCCATTTACCTGCAAATTTCATGATGTTGTCTTTTTTTTACTGCTGCATAGAACTCCATTGTGTAGATGTACCACATTTTCTCTATCCACTTGTCAGTTGAGGGGCATTTGGGTTGGTTCCAGCTTTTTCCTATTGTGAACAGAGCTGCAATGAACATAGCTGTGCATGTATCTCTGTGGTAAGAAGAGTCTTGTGGGTATACACCCAGGAGTGGTATGACTGGGTCAGGTGGTAAGCTCATTTTGAGTCTTCCAAAGGTTCTCCACACTGCTTTCCATAGTGGCTATACAAGTTTACATTCCCAACAGCAATAGATGAGTTTTCTCCTTTCCCCCAACCTCTCCAGCACTTGGTATCATTTGTTTTCTTCATCCAAACCAGTCTTATTGGAGTGAGATGATAGCTTAAAGTGGTTTTAATTTGCATTTCTTTAGTTATTAGCAACATTGAACACTTTTTAAAATGTTTCTCAGCAATCTCTAATTCTTCACTTGTGAAGTCTCTGTTCAGCTCTTTGCTCCATCTTTTGAGTGATTCATTTGTCTTCATTCTTCTTTGTTTTTTGAGTAGTTTATATACTCTGGAAATCAATGCTTTGTCAGATGTATCTGTGGTGAAGGTTTCCTCCCACTCTGTGGGTTTTCTCTGCACTTCCTTGATTGTTTCTTTTGATGTACAGAAGCTTTTGAGTTTAATGAGGTCCCATTTGTCAATTGTTGACCGTAATTCCTGAGCAGCTGCTGTCTGATTTAGGAAGTCTTTTTCTACACCTATGTCTTATACTCTGCACGTTGAGATCTTTGATCCACCTAGAGTTGACTTTTGTACTGGGTGAGAGGTAGGGGTTAAATTTAATTCTTCTACAAATGGTGATCCAGTTTTGTCAACATCACTTGCTGAAGATGCTGTCTTTCCTCCATTGTGTCTTCTTGGCCCCTTGTCAAATGTGATGTGGCTGAAATTGTATGTGCTCAGGTTTGGATCTTCAGTTTTGTTCCATTGGCCAACTGGTCTGTTTTTGTGCCAGTACCAAGCTGTTTTTATGACTATAGCCCTGTAGTATAGTTTGAAGTCTGGTATAGAGTTCCCCCCTGTATTGCTCTTTTTGTTCAGGGTTGCTTTGGCTATTCAGGGTCTTTTGTTTTTCCCAATGAAATTGAGGACTTTTTTTCCAAGCCTGTGAAGAAACTCTTGGGGATTTTAATTGGGATTGCATTAAATCTGTACACGAGTTTGGGTAGAATGGATATTTTTACTATATTAATTTTCCCAATCCATGAGCATGGGAGGTTTTTAAATCTTCTGATGTCTTCTTCAATTTCCTTTTTCAGGGGTTTAAAATTTTTGTTGTAGAGATCTTTGGTGTCTTTGGTTAGGTTTGTTCCTAGGTATTTTATTGTTTTTGAGACTATTGTGAGTGGGAAGGTCTCCATGTATTCCTTCTTCAGTTGCTTATTGTTGATGTAAAGAAAGGCTACTGATTTTTCTAGGTTAATTTTGTATCCTGCCACTTTACTGAAGCTCTTATTCATTTCTAGGAGTTTTCTGGCAGAGTTTTTAGCATCCCTTAAGTAAACAATATCGGGGTTTGGTGCCTCTGTGGCTTTGCGCAGGCCGGCTCCTGAAGCACAGGAACCCAGAAGTAACTCAGGCAGGTAGATTTGGGGTAGATTGTCTCCTGGGATGCTGGAAGGGGGTCGCAAGTCTGAGCCCTCTTGGAGGGGATGGCCATCTGGGCGTGACTGCCCTTCACCTTTGCAGCTGGTGACCAGCGGGTCGGGTTTGGGTTTGGTGCCTCTGTGGCTTTGTGTGGGCTGGCTCCTGAGGCACAGGAACATGGAAGTCACTCAGGAAGGTAGATTTTGGGGTAGATTGTCTCCTGGCTGCTGGAAGGGGGTTGCAAATCTGAGCCCTCTTGAAGAGGGTGGCTGTCTGGGCAGGACTGCCCTTAGCCTTTGCACCTGGTGACCAGCAGGTCGGGTTTGGGTTTGGTGCCTCTGCGGCTTTGTGTGGGCCAGCTTCTGAGGCACAGGAACCCGGAAGTCACTCAGGCAGGTACCGGAGCGCAGGCTAGGTCAGGCATACCCCCCACCCCGCCAATGGGAATTGGAGAGAGAGTATGCAAGTGGACTTTTTTGGGAGAAACTTCAGAACAGGAAGAGAAGAGTGACTTAGGTTTCCAATATCCAATATATTAACAAAATTGAAAGCCTGAAACCTAGACAAGTCAATACTACATAAACAAGGAGGAGGAAAGAAATAAAAAAGCATAAGAAGGAGGGAAGCAAAACCAGACATTTGTGATTTGAACCACAAAAGGGAAACCCACATGCCAGGGACACGATGAAGGGACAACATGGGAAAGGTACAGGATAATTCTGCACCAGGCTCTACCAAACCTGTAGGAGATAGCAACAATGGGATCCCCTTGGAGGTGACCCAAGAAATAGATCTTAGAAGAATAATTGCAGACCTATGCAGAGAAATTAAAGAAAATAAAGAAGAATTCAGATAACTAAAGAGAGAGAGAGAGAAAAGAAACTCAAAAAGGACCTAGAGGGATACAATGAAAAACTTTGGAAAGAGCTAAAGGAACGGATTGACAAACATCAGAAAGAACTAGAGGGAGAAAAAAACAAACACGAAAAGGAAGTAGAAACACTGAAAAAGGAAGCCAAACAATGAAGTAAGGAGCACCAAGAAGAGAGTAAGAAGTTCAAAAAGGAAATGGAAATACTAAACAAAACACAGGATGAAATGAAAAAGGAATTAGAACACTCATCCAATCAAGAAGAAAGGAAAGGAAAAAGCCTCAGAAGTAGAATAGAGGAAGCAGAACAAAGAATATCAGACCTGGAAGATAACACAGAGCAACTAAAAAGCACAAATAAAGATTATGAAAAATTTAAAAATACACAAAAGTGGAACAACCAGGAAATATGGGACACTATGAAAAGATCAAACCTCTGCATCATAGGAATAGAGGAAGGAGAAGAATCTCAAGAGAATAGTATGGATCAGATCTTCAACAGAATAATAGATGAAAATTTCCCCAAACTAAAAACAGACAAACCCATACAAATACAAGAAGCACTTAGGACTCCAAATAGACAGGATCAGAAAAGAAACTCCCCACGCCATATCATAGTCAAAATGCTAGGTGCCCAAAACAAAGACAAAATTCTGAAGGCTATAAAAGAAAAACAAGTCACATACAAAGGGAAACCCATCAGAATTACAACTGACTTCTCGGTGCAAGCCACGAAAGCATGAATGGAGCAAAGCATTGCCAGTGTTAAAGGACGATGGATGCCAACCCAGAATACTTTACCCAGCAAAAATGTCAACTATAGTTGAAGGAAAGAGAAAAATCTTCCATAACATAAACAAGATGATAGAATACATGTCTGGAAAACCAACTCTTCATAAAATACTTGAAGCAATTCAAAGGGCAGAAGAGATGAGCAACAATCCTCAAACACCTAGGAAAAGATACTAATAAAAACATAACCATAGGAGCAAAATCAGAGGCTAGAAGTCCAAATGAATAATAAAGTGAAAGGAAGCAAGCAACATCCATCTTTCAATTATAACCTTAAATATTAATGGGCCAAACTCCCCAATCAAAAGGCATAGACTGGGAGAATGAATTAGGAAACAAAACCCATCTGTATGCTGTCTACAAGAAACCCTCTCAATTTCAAGAATAGGCACCAACGTAAGGTGAAGGGATGGAAGAAAGTATTCCAAGCAAATAGTACCAAAAAGAAAGTGGGTGTTGCTATTCTAATATCAGACAAAATAGACTTCAAAGCAAAAGAAATCAAAAGAGACAAAGGGGGCCATTACAACTTTATTAAAGGAATGGTTGACGATGAAGATCTCACAATCATGAATATATACGCACCAAACGCCGGTGCAACAAACTTTATAAAGACAATTCTTCAGGATCTCAAGGCACAGATTAACCCTAGCACACTAATTATAGGAGACTTAAATACCCCATTAAGTCCCCTAGACAGATCAACAGGACAAAGGATAAACAGAGAGTCATCTGAACTAAATGATACATTACACCAAATGGACCTCACAGACATCTATCAAATATTCCACCCAAACACCAGAGAATACACTTTCTACTCAGCATCCCATGGAACATTCTCCAACATAGACCGCATCCTGGGACACAGGAAAAAAACTCAACAAATACAAAAAGATTGAAATAATCTCATGCATTCTATCAGACCACAGTGCAATAAAACTCAATATCAACACCA
>VZQC01011667.1:860303-893971 GCA_009823505.1 Rhizomys pruinosus | reverse complement strand
GGGAGAGGGACACGGGTGTATATTTGATTAATACATATTTAATTGGCATGAGTTCAACAAGTATCCAATTTTGCCCAGAATCTGTCTACAGGTTACATGGTGTTTTAGGACCTAATAAAACTAAATATGTGTACATTAAACCACATTGTTTTAAAGATTCTGATAAAAACTGTTATGCACCTGAGTTAATTGGAAATAAAAATTGTCGTTGTCCACATTTGTTTTACTTAAAATCTGTATAACAATAACTTGGGGATTGGCACATACAAATGTTCTCTACAATTTTTCTGTTGTGCAGTATCACCTTGTAGCATTCTCGTTTACCTGTAGGATGATTTAACTTAAAAAATTAAGTTTGCTTCCCAAGTTAATCACATACCGTCACCCAAAACAGCATGGGTGAATTTGATGAAATCTGTGCCTTAATTCCAGCCTATTGGTATGTGTACTACAACTGCCTTTTTGAGACTCATGGGTCAAAGAAACAAAAACCTAAAATAAAAAATGGGGATACAGATAGATATGAAACCTTTTTGTCAAAAACCTTGCAATTCAAATCTTAAAACTACGGGAAATGACTTGTATGTTCCAACAGGTCAAAATGTCACTGAGTTAACAGCTGAGAAAGAAAAGATACAGCTTTGTATTGTATAGGATGTACCAGGAAGTGCCAACAGAAAGGTTGGCCCATCTGAACATTGAAAGGAAGAAAAGCCTCAGATTGCTACAGACATCAAACCCCTTGGTGGATCCTACTTGTAACAACTATTTATAATGAGTCCTAACGAAACTTACCTTCTAGATGCCACAAGGTTTTAATACAAGAGACTTTCTTACCTCCCCCATAGAACAAGGAGAAATATGATGATGATGAGGTTGTTCTCTAATTGTAAATTGGAGCCAACTGCTATAGAGGTAATCTCTTATAAAACTGGTAAAACTGCCTTCTTTAATTTACTAATAGACATAGGAATTGTGAAAAGGATTATTCTCTATTCAGATCCAAATATAATACTAAACTCTCCTTAAACTATGCACTTAAGCAAATATATTAATACAGGACCTCTGACATCAGAAATGGATTATTCTGGGCTGGAGAGATGGCCTAGCAGTTAAGAGCGCCGACCGCTCTTACAGAGGACCCGGGTTCGATCCCCAGCAACCACATGGCGGCTGAGAACCGTCTGAAGCTCCAATTCCAGGAGAACTCCAGTTCCAGGGGAATCCGAGACCCTCTTCTGACCTCCGCAGCGTTGCACGACACGGGTGCACAGACTTGCATGCAGACAGTACATTCATACACATACAGAAATAAATAAAAAAAAAATTAATAAAAAAAAAAATTTAAAAAAAAGAAATGGATTATTCTACCAAGGAGATGTTGGCCAGAGGATCCAAGTCCCCCCAAAAGGTAAAGGCTTCTTGCCTATAAACTGGGATACCTGCAAGAAGAAAGGCAATAAGGCCCTGCTGTCGAAGACCTGATGTAAACATGGGAAAGATGCATTGAGACTGCACTCGCAAGTGTACAGTTGGTCTCTGGAATACCAGAGAGTGTTAACCAAGGCCACTCTACCAATAAAGCAAATATAGGTATCCTTGAGTCAAGCAAGACTCCTCTGTCAGCATCAGCTATACCTCACTTGCCTGGAAATACCATGCAGCAGTGGCAGCTATAAGCCTGTATATTCTAAATCTAATTAGCTATTAGCTCTCTCCTTGGAGGAAAAACCCATGGCTGATGCCACAAGTTTACATCCTCTAGTGGTTAGGAGATGTAATAAGCCACAGTAAGACCTTGTCATATTTTACAGAAAAAAACATAATTCATGGATTAACATTCCATCCAAATATCTGTGTCTATACCAAAGTAACCTACCATTACAATTAGTAATGTTTAAATACCTATATATCTAATTGCTTATACTTCATTTGTAGGATTGAAAGGTTATTCCTGGACAAAATGTCAGCCCATGAAAGGAAACAGCCAGAATTGACCAGAGTCCAAGAAAACAGCTCCAGAGAAAGTAGACTGTTTTGCTTCTCATCCACCTGTGCCCCTTTTCTAAGCCTAGGGATCAATCTGAGGAAGAGGGAGCATGATAAAATGTAAGGGCTGCAACTGGGGTGAATGGTGAAACTACAACAATATAGTCTGGACACTCATCTGATCAACTTGATTGCACATACAAGCCCCCCCCCCAGCTGTACGGTGGGACCCATGGGCTGTGTGGGTTTGGGCACAACTGCTTGTGAATTGGTTTTACATGAAGGATGCTTGTACTTATAAATTATTACTTATTGTTAAAAAATGAAAAAAATAAAGAAGTAATTCAAAAAAAGTAAACAATATCATCAGCAAAAAGGGTTAGTTTGACTTCCTCTTTTCCAAATAGAACTCCTTTAATTTCCTTTTCTTGCCTTATTGTTCTAGCAAGTGTTTCAAGCACTATATTGAAGAGGAGTGGTGACAGAGGGCAGCCTTGCCAAGTTCCTACCTTTAAAGGGAATGGTTCTGTCATTTCCCCATTTAGGATGATATTGGCTGTGGGTTTCCTGTATATGGCTTTGATTACATTGAGGAATGATCCGTCCAATCCAATTCCCTCTAGGACTTTAAACATGAAGGGAAGCTAGATTTTGTCAAAGGCTTTTTCTGTGTCAATTGAGATGATGGTGTGGTTTTTGTCTTTCAGTCCATTTACATGTTTGTTGATGTTTACTGATTTTCGTATGTTGAACCATCCCTGCATCTCTGGTATGAATCCAACTTGGTCATGATGGATGATCTTTTTGATGTGGGTCTGTATGTGATTTGCCAGTATCCTGTTTAGAATTTTGGCATCTGTGTTCATTATGGAGATGGGTCTATAGTTCTTCTTTTTAGTTGTATCTTTGCCTGGTTTGGGTATTAGAATGATGCTGGCTTCATAGAAGGAATTTGGGAGAATTCCCTCTGTGTGTATCTTTCTAAACAATTTGAGTAGTAATACTTGTAAGTCTTTTTGAAATGTTTTGTAGAATTCTGCTGTGAGACCATCTGGGCCTGGGCTTTTTTAGTTGGGAGGTTTCTTATTACATCTTCAATTTCTTCATATATTATGGCTCTGTTTAAGCTGTCGAACTCTTCTTGGTTGAGCTTTGGTGATTCCCAGGATTTCAGATATTCATCCCTTTCTTCTAGGTTTTCAAACTTAGTAGAGTATAGGTTTTTGAAGTATTCTGGTATGATTGTCTGGATCTTTTCATTATCTGTTGTGATATTTCCCCTTTCTTCACAGATTCTATTGATTTGAAGTTGTTCCTTCTTTGTTTTGGTTGACTGGGCTAGAGGTCTGTCTATCTTGTTTATTCTCTCAAAGAACCAACTTTTGGTTTCATTGATTTTCTGTATGGTTTTCTTTGTTTCTATTTCATTGATTTCTGCTCTGATTTTTGTTATTTCTTCTTGTCTGCTGCGTGTAGGGTTCATTTGTCGTTGTCTCTCAAGTGTTTTTAGCTGCAGTGATAGATTGTTCACTTGCGCTCTTTCTGGTTTTTTGGTTTAGGCACTCAGGGCTATAAACTTCCCTCTTAGGACTGCTTTTAAAGTGTCCCATAGGTTTTGTTGTCCTGTATTATCATTGTCATTCAGTTACAGGAATGCTTTTATTTCTTTCTTTATTTCTTCCTTGACCCATTCATTATTCAGGAGAGTGTTGTTTAGTCTCCATGTGTTCTTGTAGGTTGTAGGGCTTATCCTGGTATTGATATTGAGCTTTATTGCACTGTGTTCTAATAGAATGCATGAAATAATTTCAATCTTTTTGAATTTGAGTTTTTTTCTGTGTCCCAGTACATGGCCTGTTTTGGAGTAAGTTCCTTGGGGTGCTGAGTAGAAATTGTATTCTCTGCTATTTGGGTGGAATATTCAGTAGATGTCTGTGAGGTCCATTTGGTGTATTGTATCGTTCAGTTCAGATGTCTCTGTGTTTATTCTTTGTCCTGTTGATCTGTCCAAAAGACTTAGTGGGGTATTGAAGTCCCCTACTTTTAGTGTGCTGGGGTTAATCTGTGCCTTGAGGTCCTGAAGTATTCTCTTTATAAAGTTTGGTGCTCCAGAGTTTGGTGCATATATATTCATGATTGTGAAGTATTCATGGTCAATTGTTCCTTTGATAAAGTTGTAATGGTCCTCTTTGTCTCTTTTGATTTCTTTTACTTTGAAGTCTATTTTGTCTGATATTAAAATAGCAACACCTGCTTTCTTTTTGGTATCATTTGCTTGGAATATTTTTTCCATCCCTTCACCTTAAGTTGGTGCCTATCCTTGAGATTGAGATGGGTTTCTTGTAGACAGCATATAGATGGCTTTCGTTTCCTAATCCATTCTCCCAGTCTATGTCTTTTAATTGGGGAGTTTATTCCATTAATCTTTAAGGTTATAATTGAAAGATGTGTATTGTTTCCTTTCACCTTATTATCCATTTGCATTTTTAGTCTCAGTTTCTACTTCTGCAGTTATGTTTTTATTAGTTTCTCTTTCTAGGTGCTTGGGGATGGTTGTTCCTCTCTTCTGTCCTTTGCATTGCTACAAGTATTTTCTGAAGGGTTGGTTTTCCAGGCATGTATTCTATCATCTCGTTTATGTCATGGAAGATTTTTCTCTCTTCTTCAACTATAATCAACATTTTTGCTGGGTATATTAACCTGGGTTGGCATCCGTAGTCCTTTAACACTGGGAATGCTTTGTTCCATGTTCTTCTTGCTTTCATGGTTTGCACCAAGAAGTCAGTCACAATTCTCATGGTTTCCCGTTATATGTGACCTGTTTTTCTCTTGTGGCTTTCAGAATTTTGTCTTTGTTTTGAGCGTCTGGCATTTTAACTATGATATGGAGTGGGGAGTTTCTTTTCTGATCTTGTCTGTTTGGAGTTCTATGTGCTTCTTGTATTTGTATGGATTTGTCTTTTATTAGTTTGGGGAAATTTTCATCTATTATTCTGTTGAAGATCTGATCAATACCATTCTCCTGGGATTCTTCTCCTTCCTCTATTCCTATGATCTTTTCATAGTGTCCCATATTTCCTGGTTGTTCCACTTTTGTGTATTTTTAAATTTTTCATAATCTTTATTTGTGCTTTTTAGTTGCTCTGTGTTATCTTCCAGGTATGATATTCTTTGTTCTGCTTCCTCCATTCTATTTCTGAGGCTTTTTCCATTCCTTTCCTCTTGGTTGAATGAGGGTTCTATTTCCTTTTTCATTTCATCCTATGATTTCTTTAGTATTTCCACTTCTTTTTGGAGCTTCTCAATCTCTTCTTGGTGCTCCTTACTTCTCTGGTTGGCTTCCTTTTTCAGTGTTTCCACTTCCTT
The DNA here is from genome assembly GCA_009823505.1 of Rhizomys pruinosus. Classification (NCBI taxonomy): domain Eukaryota; kingdom Metazoa; phylum Chordata; class Mammalia; order Rodentia; family Spalacidae; genus Rhizomys; species Rhizomys pruinosus. The sequence continues at coordinate 888,616 of VZQC01011667.1, read as the reverse complement.
CCGGAGTTCGTCATTCTCTCCCTTTAGTTCTTTCCAAAGTTTGTCATTGTCTCCCTCTAGGTCCTTCTTGAGTTTTTCACTCTCTATCCTTAGTTCTCTAACTTGTTCTTTATATTCTTTAATTTCTCTGAATATGTCTTCAACTGTTTTTCTGAGATCTGTTTCTTGTGTCACCCTCAGGGGGATCCCAGTGTAGCAATCTCCTACAGGGTTGGTGGAGCTTGGTGTGGAAATGTCCTGCACCTTTCCCATGTTGTCCCTTCGTCATGTCCCTGGCATGTGGGTTCCCCGTTTTTTTGCCCATTTTCCAATTCGAATCACAAATGCCTTTTTGCTGTGTTGAAGGCTTGCTTTGCTTGCCTTGCTTGCCTCCTTCACATGCCTTTTTTATCCTCCTTGTTTATGGAGTGTTGACTAATGTAGGTTTCAGGCTTTCAATTTTGTTTACATATTGGAAGTCTAATTCACTCTTCCCTTTCTGTTCTGAAGGTTCTCCAAAAAAATCCACTTGGATACTCAGCATTTCCATTTTGGGGAGGGGGTGTGCCTGACTTAGCCTGCTACTCTGTGCTTCGGGTGGTCCTGGCAAGTCACTGATCTATCCACTGTGCACTCAAGTCTCACAGTGGCAACAGGCTCACTTTTAATACCAGCTACAAGGGCAACTCCCACCAGCGTCACAAGACAGCCATTTAGCTATCCGACCAACGAATTAATCAACCAACAACCCAGGAGTAGATCTATCCTAGAATCTGCCTGGCTGAAGCGCCTGGCTCCTACCTGTGCTTCTGGTGGTCCTGGCAGGTCCCTGATCTAACCACTGTGCACTCCAAAGTTCTTGATCTGTAGGGTTATATCAGGAACAGGGAAGCTTGGAATTGAAGGCTCTGCCTAGGGAGTTTATGTAAGTACTAAGGTAATGTTTACTGAGCAGCTACTGCATGCCTAGCACCGTGATGAACTTCCAGGACAAGATTTCATTTTAATGGCTAAGAAAAATATTTACTAAAAAGTGCATTGAAATGAAATAAATGATTGCTGGTAGAAATTTTAATATAAGAAATAAAGAAGTGAGGTGTGATGTCTACTCATAGATGGTCATGGGAGCCTACATTAAAGGAATTAATAAAGGGCTGAAGAGATTGCTCAGTGGTTAAAGGCATATACTGCTCTTGCAGAAGAAATGAATTCAGTTCTCAGTACCACGTCAGGCAGCTCACAACCCTCTCTAACTACAGCTGCAGGAAGATCGGCTGCCTCTGGTCTCTGAGGACACCTTACATGCACACTCCTCATAAATGGAAATAAAATGAAATCCTTTTAAATTACTCATAAATGACAGAGATTTCTGAGCTCATTTTGTCCCTGATCACAAGAGGCTTGCCAAGCTTTGGCATCCAGCTCTTGTCAAAGTCAGGAAGCGTGGGAAGAGGAGGGAAAACTGCAGCACCCTGTGCTTATACGTGATTTATACTTCTTTCTTTATTTTGTGTTTATGACTGTATTACCTGCATATGTATAAGTGCAGCCATGTCATGCAATGCCAGTGAAGGTCAGAAGAAGCCATCAGATCTGCCTGGAACAGAACTGGATTTAAGGATAGTTGTTAGCCACCATGTAGGTGCTGGGAATCAAACCTGGGTCCTCTGCAAGAGCAATCAGTACTCTTAACTGCTGAGTCATCTCCCCAGCCCCTGATTATATTTAGTTAGGGACAAACTATTACAAGAGAGGAAAATTTTTAAACTAATTTTCATAGATCAAAACCTGTGACCTGGCTACATATAGTTACACAGGACCATAGGGAAAGCAAGCACTTCAGCTGAAATGATTCTTTTGCTTCTAAACAAAACTAAGCTTTGATCATCAAAAAATGGGCAATGCTCCCTGGATGGGGAGATAACAGTGATCCTCCCAAATCATTCTACCACATATCTCTGTGTCTGTTCATGGAATGCTTCTACAGCTAAGGAAAGGGAATGAGCCCTTGGTGCCTGTTCCCCCTCCACTGCCCCTTGTTCTGAACTTAACCAGAGCACAGCACCCAGTATTTCAGCAGCCATCTTGTAATTAGGAGGAAAGACCCAAACAAGGTGAGAGCCCCTGATTCTGAAGGAAACAAGCATCTCCTCCAAGGCCAGAAGTAGACAACATCTGTCTTGTTTCCTAAGAGAAAGAAGATACATAGTTATTTATGCTATCATATCCAATGTTCTTCAAAGTGCAGCTGAAGAGAATCACAACTTATGTAACTCAGGGTGGGGAACGAGCAGTATCCTTTACCACCCTGGGCATCTACTCCAGGCTCCACCCTAACCTACCTCATACCCTGGGAGGGGGGACATCAGCATGTTCTGGAACTCACTTCTACTCTCACACAGGCCAGTAAAGCAATAATGTCTTGTGAGGTCAGAGCCACTTGGCCCCAGGGTCTTCATGGCGGATGCTGTGTCTGTTGCTCTGTCCCCTCCCTCAGAGTGTGCTGCTGACCCATCTCATCACCATGTCACATCTGTGGTGGGACAGAACCCGGGAAGCTCAGGGGTTTTTTCTTTCTGTGGACACAGTGGAAACCCATGTCCCCTCTTACCTTGTCCAGTCCAACATGACTGTCCCACACTCATGTCCAGCACTGTGTTAGGTCCTGGAACAACACCTCTGATCACATTTTTTCTGTGCTTTATAGAATGGTGACTCCATTTATTTCACAAACAGAACATTTCTTCATTCATAATTTATTATACATTATTAGCCCTGGCTTCCTGTTGGTATGATTGTTTTATGAATTACAGGCTCCCAGTTTAAATTAACACTGATTATGACTTTCCCAGGTGCGTTATCTTATACTTATCTATATTAAATCTCATCTCATTTGCCTAGAAAAACTTGCATTCTTTGTTCTTTCAAATTCTCCAATATTCACTGTTGTTTGGAATTTGGTGGCATTTGAAATGTAATCAACTGATCTTTTTCAGTCAGAAAGGAACGTAAAATGGATGCTCTAACATGTGGAGGCAAAGAAACCGTGTTTATTGCCTACTCACCAGGTATTCCAATTGGGATTCCCACAAAAGCGCACCGTGAGTTGTTGGTGCATGTCATTTATAAGGGGGCACAGTGGGGGAGCACAGTTAGGGAGTGGAAATGGAAGCCAGAGTGACAGAATGGCAGCAAAGACTATGGACCCAGCGGGTTATTAATGTTGGCTTCTGCTCAAGGCCTTCTGAGGGTCTTTACAGAGAAAGCCTCTGCTGGTTCCTGTCCACTATTACATAATGTTTACTCCTACGGGTGGGAGCTGGGAGGGGAGAAAGCTATCCAGCTCTTAAACCTGATCATGAGGCTGGCAAGCCCCTGTAGTCAGAAAAAGCTCCCAGGGAGAAGTATGGAAGATAGAATAAGGCGTTGCATGTACCGGATTTGCCCACAGAATATCAGGGGCATCTGAGCTCAGTGCCGAGTGAACTGGACATCTGTTTCCCTTGTTCCGCTCAGATCCGCTCTTGCCATTAAGATCATTTCTTCTCTCCCTGGTCTTCAAAGTGGCCATTTTGACATTCCTCATCCCTCTGCTCTACTGTTGACTCCCAGTTGTCCTCTTGACCAGCTGGCTTTCCAAGGCAGTAGCCTCGAGCTCTACCATCCCCTAGTGGTTAGGAGCGCCGACTGCTCTTGCAGAGGACCCGGGTTCGATCCCCAGCACCCACATGGCGGCTGAGAACCGTCTGTAACCCCAATTCCAGGAGAACTCCAGTTCCAGGGGAATCTGACGCCCTCTTCTGACCTCCGCGGCATTGCACGACACGGGTGCACAAACCTACACGCAGTACATTCAGACACATAAATAAATAAATAAATAAATAAATAAATAAATAAATAAATAAATAAATAAAATTCAATAATAAAAAAGAAAGTCCCTGTTCACAATGTCTCTGCCATGCTATCAACATGGCTCAGGCTCATTCCAGTCATCAATGGCATGGAAGGTCCCAAAATGCCCCAGTGGATCTCTTCCTTTCCACACTTACTACTCTCTCTCTCTGCTTCTGTCCTAATCAGCAAGAACTAAGAAGTTATTTGTTCCTGCAAGTCTATTAACTACCTTGATTCCTGTTCTCTGATACACCAGCATGAGAAACCAGCCCAACCAGGCAGTAGCCATAGCTTTAAGCTTAGAAGAATCTTTAAGATATTATATAGCAGAAACACTCTTGTATACTTGTCCTAGTAACTGATACATTTAGTTCAGAAAGATCAAGTGTTGCTTGCTTTTTAAAATAAAAACAAATTGTCAAATTAGTTTCATGGGAATGAATTATGGAGGTAGGGCCACAAGGACCAGTTCTCTCCAAGTCCCTCATTTTCCCTGTGCACATGGCATGTCCATGGACTGCTTTGCTTTCAGTCTCCCAGTCTTGTTTCTTTAAGTCTTCATCTGGCCAGGTAAGCCGTTTACCACCCCCCATGTGTCCTTTCCTTGGCCCAAATCAACCTCCAAACTAAGGAAATGATCATGTCTTCTTAAAAGCTGATGGGCTGAGATACTCTCCACTGTTGTGGATATTCCTGAGTCAGGCAGAATAGACTATGGTCAGCTAGCACACTGAGGAATCTAGCTAGCACACAAGATCCAAGATTGGGGTCTTCCCTCTCCAGCACTGATCATAGGATCCCTGTACGACACCAGAGGTGGTAGGAAGGGCTCTGGTGCAATGGAAGCAGGTGAGAGAATCTGAATCACTGGCTTACGTAATTTACCTGAGACTTCTTGACTGGCTGAGCTAGTTCATCACATGATCAATGTTGCTGTGTCTGCCCACTATGATGACCTGGTAAAGCTGACAACACCCAGATCTTGATGAGTGGATCCAATTGCACAGTTACTTGATTCCCTGTGACCAAATGCCTATACTTTACTAAGATGCAGCTGCATAGCTTTTTGAGAAGTGTGTATTTCTCCGTTCAAAGCACGTATGTGATTGACAGTCTAGAGATCGGCTCTAATTTCCATATAGAGCTTCCAGACAGTCTGAAACTGTTCACATCAGCCTTGGATAGATATGGCAACATCAGATCTGCTGTATCAAATGGCTCCATGGAAGAATAACCTTTAATGTGAACTGAATCCATGACAAAGTCATCTTCTTTTGTCTCCAGTCAAAACTAGCAGATTTCTGCATCATCCGACAAGGAGCAGAGTTCCCATTCACACTGCTTTCTAAATACAAGGAGCTCCAGCAGAGCATTCTGCCCATCTTTTGTTTGCAGAAAGTTTAAGTAAGGTATAATAACTGGATCTAGAGTATAGAGAGAGGGCATGTCTCAAAGTGACCAGGGGATAAGGTGCCTAAATTCTCCATTTCACACAATTTCAACAAGATGGCTGCTTACAGAGTCTTCATGGGTTTATCTGCTGCTACCTTCTGCCAGAGTCAGGTTCAGAAAATCATACCAATCGGCATCTTGGGTACCAAATGCTTTTAACTGAAGGAGATCAGGAAGCCTCAGAAGCAGTCTTTCTGATCTTCTCCTCCTGCTCTCCACCCCGTTCCTCCTCTGGAGAGTCACAGAAACAAATTCCTCTCTGCACCCAAATCCTAGCGAAAACCCCTCTTTCTTTTTTTTTTTTTTTTTTTTTTTTAAATTAATTTTTTGATTTCTTTGCATTTCATACATTTTTTCCAATTCAGTTTCAGGCTTATTCCCTTTCCCTCCCCCCACCCCCACCCCATCCCAGATCATGCATTCTGCCATAACTGTCCTGCATCTTTCTCTCAGTTTTTTTTTTTCATTTTTAGCTATAAGTGATAATCCATGAGTACAAGCATCCTTCATGCAAAACCTATCTGCAGGCTGTTGTGCCCAAACACCTACGCCCCACCATCCAGTGGGGGTGACAGGTTGTTTGTTCAATCAAGTTGATCAAAGAGTGTCCAGACTACATCTGCTGTAGTTTCACCATTCACCCCAATCGCAGCCCTTACATTCTACCACACCCCTCTTCCGCAGGTTGTTCCTAGGCTTAGAAAAGGGGCACAGGTGGATGAGAGGTAAACAGTCCATCTCTCTGGAGCTGTTGACTTGGACTCTGGTCAATTCTGGCTGTTTCCTTTCATGGGCTGACAGTTTGTCCAGGACATAACCTTTCGATCCTACTAATGAAGAACAAGCAATTAGTATATAGGTATTTAAGCAGCATAATAGTTATGGTAGGTTACATTTAGCATAGACACAATGTTTGGATATGTTAATCCATGAATTACAATTTTCCCACCCTGTTAAATATGACAGGGTCTTTCTGTGGCTTATAACATCTAACCTGTTAGAGGATGTAAGCTTGTGGATCAGCCATGGGTTATTTCTCCAAGGGGAGAGCCAATAGCCAATTAGATTTGGGTATACAGGCACATGGCTGCCTCTGGCTGCACACGTATTTCCAGGCAGGTGAGTGTATTGGCTGGTGCTGACGGTGGAGTCTTGCTTGACTCAGGGAGACCCATATTTGCTTTATTGGTTTAGTGGCCTTGGTAACACTCTCTGGCATTCCAGAGGCCATCTGTCACACTTGCATGTGTGGTCTCAATACATCCCTCCCATGTTAACGTCAGGTCTTCGGCAGCAGGGTCTTATTGCCTCTCCTCCTGTAGGTATCCCCACTTAAAGGCAAGGAGCCCTTACCTTTGTGGGGCCTTGGATCCCCTGGCCAACACTCCACCTGGTAGAAACAATCCATTGCTGGATGTCAGAGCTCTGTATTAATATATTTGCCTGAGTGCATAGCCCTAGGACTTTAGTATTATATTTGGTTCTGAACAGAGAGTAATCCCTTCCACAGTTTCCCATGTCTAGTAGTCAATTAAAGAAAAGCAGTTTTACCGGTTTTTATAAGAGATCACCTCTACAATAGTTGTCTCCAATTTACAGTTGGGGGCGACCTCATCATTGTCATATTTTCCTTGTTCTATGGGTGGGAAGGCAAGGAAGTCTCTCATATCAGAACCTTTGTGGCACTCTATGAAGGTAATTTCACTTAGGACTCATTTATAGCTAGTTGTTACAATGTAGGATCCACAGAGGGGTTCGATTGTTATGGCAATCTGAGGCTTTTCTTCCTTTGAATGTTCAGACGGGTCAGCCTTTCCGTTGCCACTTTTTGGTACACCTACTCAATGCAAACCTGTATCTTTTCTTTCTCAGCCGTTAAGTTGGTGACGTTTTGTCCTGTTGGAAAAAACAAATCTTTTCCCATAGTTAGTTTTAGATTTGAATTGCAGGGGTTTGATGAAAAGGTTTCATGTCTTTTGTATCCCCCCCCCCTTTTTTTTTTAGCGTATGAGTTTCCAGAAGATAGTTTGTATATACATGACTATAGGGTGGAGTCAAGGCATAGATTTCATCAAATTCACCCATGTTGTTTTGGCGTGACTATATATGATTAACTTGGGAAGCAAACTTAATTTTTACGTTAAATCATCTTTAAAGAGAATGCTACAAGGTGATACTGTACAACAGAGGAATTATAGAGAACATTTGTATGTGTCAATCCCCAAGTTCTTGTTCTACAGTTTTATGTAAAGCAAATGTGGGCAACAGACGATTATATCTCCATTTAATTCAAGATGCATTACATTTTTATCAGATTCTGTGTAAACCAATGTTGTTTAATATAACACAATGTTTACTTTTACTTTTACTAAGTCCTAAAACACCATGTGTCCTGTAGACAGGTCTAGGCGAAACTGGGTACTTGCTGAGCTCACGTCAATTAAATATGCCTTAATCGAATATACACCCGTGTCCCTCTCCACCCATCCCCCCTTTCAATTCACCATTTCAGTCCTTTTCTGATGCAGTCTTTCTGTTCTTTTTTTACTATGCCATCCCTCTCCATGAGAAATATTTATATCTGGGTTGTTGGTACTAGCATCCACATATGAGGGACACCATTTGTCGTTTGTTTTTCTGGGACTGTGTTACTTCACTTAAACATAATGTCTTCCAGCTCCATCCATTTACCTGCAAATTTCATGATGTTGTCCCTCTTTACTGTGCATCAGTATTCCATTGTATAAGTACCACATTTTCTCTAATCCACTCGTCAGTTGAAGGGCACCTGGGCTGGTCCAGCTTTTTGCTATTGTGAACAGAGCTGCAATAAACATAGCTGTGCATGTATTTTGCAGTTAGTTGTGTCTTGTGGGTATATACCCAGGAGTGGTATGACTGGGTCAAAGGAAGGCTCATTTTGAGTTTCTTCTAAGGGTTCTCCACACTGCTTTCCATAGTGGCTTGACAAGTTTACATTCCCACCAGCAATGGATGAGTTTCCCCTCCCCACAACCTCTCCAGCACTTGGTGTCATTCATGTTCCTGATCCTAGCAGTCTTATTGGAGTAAAGGGGTATTCAGAGTGGTTTTTAATTTGCATTTCCTTAATTATCAGAGATGTTGAACACTTCTTAAGTGTTTCTCGAGCCATCTCTAACTCCTCCTCTGTGAAGTCTCTATTCAGATCTTTGCTCCATCTTTTGAATGATTCATTTGTTTTCTTCTTCTTTGTTTTTGAGTATGCTTGTATACTCTGGAAATTAATGCTTTGTCATATGTATCTGCTGTGAAGGTTTCCTCCCACTCTGTGGGTTTCTCTCACTTCCTTTATTTGTTACCTTTGATTTACAGAAGCTTTTGAGTTTAATGAGGTCCCATTTGTCAATTGTCGATCTTTTTCTTGTGCAGCTGCTTCTGGCTTTAGGAAGTCTTTTCCTACACCTATGTCTTGTAGTCTGCTGCCAAGCTTCTCTTCTATCACCTCCAGAGTTGGGGTTTCACGTTGAGGTCTTTGGTCCATCTGGAGTGACCTTTGTACAAGGTGAGAGGTAGGGGTTTAATTTCATTCTTCTACAAGTGGTGTGATCCAGTTTTGCCAGCACCACTTGCTGAAGATGCTGTCTTTCTTCATTGTGTCTTCTTGGCCCCCCTTGTCAAATATGAGAGGTGGCTGAAATTGTATGAGCTCAGGTTTGGGATCTTCAGTTTTATTCCATTGGTCAACTGGTCTGTTTTTTGTGCCAGTACCAGGTTGTTCTTTATGACTATAGCCCTATAGTATAGTTTGATGTCTGGTATAGCGATTCCCCCTGTATTGCTCTTTTTCACTCAGGGTTGCTTTGGCTATTCGGGGTCTTTGTGTTTTTCCAATGAAATGAGGATTTTTTTTCCAGGCCTGTGAAGAAACTCTTGGGATTCTGTTGGGATCGCATAAATCTGTACACTAGTTTGGTAGAGATGGACATTTTACTATTTATTTTCCCAATCCATGAGCATGGGAGGTTTGTCCATCCTTCTGATGTCTTCCTCAATTCCTTTTTCAGGGGTTTAAAATTTTTGTTGTTTCAGGATCCTTGGTGTCTTTGGTTTCGTTTGTTCCTAGGTATTTTATTGTTTTTGAGGCTATTGTGAGTGGGAAGGTCTCCTTATAGTCCTTCTTCAATTGCTTGTTGTTGGTGTGTACAGAAAGGCTACTGATTTTTCTAGGTTTATTTGTATCCTGCCACTTACCAGCTCTTATCGTTCTAGGAGTTTTGCTGTGGAGTTCTTATGCATCCCTTAGGTAGACAATCATATCATCAGCAAAAAAGGGATAGCTTGACTTCTCTTTGTCCAATTAGAACTCCTTTAATTTCCTTTTCTTGCCTTATTGCCCTAGCTAGGGTTTCTAGCACTATATTGAAGAGGAGAGGTGACAGGGGGCAGCCTTGCCAGTTCCTACCTTTAAGGGGAATGCTTCTGTCATTTCCCCCATTTAGGATGATATTGGCTGGGGTTTTCTGTATATGGCTTTGATTACATTGAGGAATGATCCCTCCAGACCAATTCCCTCCAGGACTTTAAACATGAAAGGTGCGTTGTGGATTTTGTCAAAGGCTTTTCTCCACTATTAGATGATGTGCATGGTTTTTGTCCTTCAGTCCATTGATATGTTTGATGATGTTTATTGATTTTCGTATGTTGAACCATCCCTGCATGTCTGGTATGAATCCAACTTGGTCATGGTGGATGATTTTCTTGATGTGAATCTGTATGGATTTTCCAGAATCCTGTTTTAGAAATTTGGCATCTGTGTTTTCTTAGGGAGATGGGTCTATAGTTCTCCTTTTGTTTGTATCTTTTCCTGGTTTTGGTTAGTAGCGTAATGCTGGCTTCATAGAAGGAATTTGGGAGAAGTCCCTCCCATTTGTATCCTTCTAAACAATTTAAGTAGTAATGGTTTGTAAGTCTTTACGAAATATTTTATAGAATTCTTGCGTGAATCCATCGGGCCTGGGCATTTTTTGGTTGGGAGGCTACTTATTACATCTTCGATTTCTTCCTGTACTATTGTTGTGTTTAGCTGTCGATCTTTCTTGGTTTGAGCTTTGGTGATTCCCAGGATTTCAGATATTCTTCATTTCTTCTAGGTTTTCAAACTTAGTAGAATATAATTTTTGAAGTAGTCCCGTATGATTGTCTGGATCTTTTCTTGTCTGTTGTGTATTTCCCCTTTCATCACAGATTCTATTGATTTGGAGTTGTTCCTTTCTTTTGGTTAACTGGGCTAGAGGTCTGTCTATCTTGTTTATTCTTCAAAGAACCAACTTTTGGATTTATTGATTTTTGTATGGTTTTCTTTTGTTTCTATTTCATTGATCTCTGCTCTGATTTTTGTTATTTCTTCTTGTTGCTCCGTTTAGGGTTCATTTGTTGTTGTCTCTCAGTATTTTTAGCTGCAGTGTTAGATCTTCACATGTGTCTTTCTGTTTTTTTATGTGGGCACTTAGAGCTTAATAAACTTCCCCTCTTAGGATTGCTTTAAGGGTGTCCCATAGATTTTGCTGTGTGTTTTTATCATTGTCATTCAGTTCAGGAATGTTTTTATTTCTTTTTTTATTTCTTCCTGACCCACTCATTATTCAGGAGAGGGTTGTTTAGTCTCCATTTGTTCCTGTAGGTTGTAGGGTTAGGTGTCTTTGATTTATCTGGTGTTATATTGAATCTATTGCACTGGGTCTGATAGAAATGCATGAATATTTCAATCTTTTTTATTGTTGAGTTTTTCCCTGTGTCCCAGTATGTGGTCTATTTTGGAGAGAAGTTCCATGAGGTGCTGAGTAGAAAGTGTATTCTCTGGTGTTTGGCTAGAATATTTGGTAGATGTTCTGTGTGAGGTCCATTTGGTGTATTGTGTCATTTGTTCAGATGTCTCTGTTATCCTTTGTCCTTTTGATCTGTCTAGAGGACTTAATGGGGTATTGAGATCCCCTAGTATTAGTGTGCTGGGGTTAATCTGTGCCTTGAGATCCTGAAGAATTGTTCTTTATAAAGTTGGTGCACTGTGTTTGGTTCATATATATTATGATTGTGAAATCTTCATCGTCAATTGTTCCTTTAATAAGGATGTAATGGCCCTCTTTGTCTCTTTTGATTTCTTTTGCTTTGAAGTCTATTTTGTCTGATATTAGAATAGCCACACCCGCTTTCTTTTTGGTAACCATTTGCTTGGTACTTTCTTCCAACCTTCACCTTAAGTTGGGGCCTATCCTGAAATTGAGATGGGTTTCTTGTAGACAGCATATAGATGGGTTTTGTTTCCTAATCCATTTTTCCCAGTCTATGCCTTTTGATTGGGGAGTTTAGCCCATTAATATTTAAGGTTACAATTGAAGATGGATGTTGCTTCCTTTCACTTTATTTCCATTTGGACTTCTAGCCTCTGATTTTGCTCCTATGTTATGTTTTTGTTAGTTTCTTTCCTAGGTGTTTGAGGATTGTTGCTCCTCTCTTCTGCCCTTTGAATTGCTTCAAGTATTTTATGAAGATGTTGGTTTTCCGGAATGTATTCATCATCTTGTTTATGTCATGGAAGATTTTTTTCTCTCCTTCAAGTATAGTCGAATTTTTGCTGGTAAAGTATTTGGGTTGGCATCCATAGTCCCTTAGCACACAGGGAAATGCTTTGTCCATGTTCTTTTTGTTTCCTGGTTTGAGGCGAGAAGTCTGTTGTTAATTCTGATGGGTTTCCTTTGTATGTGATTTTTTCTTTGTGGCCCTCAGAATTTTGTCTTTGTTTTGGGCATCTAGCATTTTAACTATGATATTGTCGTGGGTGTTTTTTTCTGATCTTGTCTATTTGGGGCCTATGTGCTTCTTGATTTGTATTGGTTTGTCTATTTTTAGTTTGGGGAAATTTTCATCATTATTCTTGTTGAAGATCTTGATCAATACTATTCTCTTGAGGATTATTCTCCTTCCTCTATTCTATGATGCGGCGGTTTGGTCTTTTCATAGTGTCCATATTTCTGGTTGTTCCACTTTTGTGTATTTTTAAATTTTTCATAATCTTTATTTGAGCTTTTTATTGCTCTGTGTTATCTTACAGGTTCTGATATTCTTTGTTCTGCTTCCTCCATTCTACTTCTGAGGCTTTTTCCTTTTCTTTCTTCTGATTGACTGAGTGTTCTAATTCTTTTTGTTTCCTTCCTGTGTTTTCTTTCGTACCCATTCTCTTTTTTGAGCTCTCAATCTATTCTTTGTGCTTTCAATCTCTTCTTGGTGCTCCCTTCTTCTTTGGTTGGCTTCCTTTTTTCAGGTTTCTACTTCCATTCGGATTGTTTTTTTCTCCCTCTAGTTCTTTCTGGAGTTTGTCATTCTGTCCTTAGTTCTTTCCGAAGTTTGTCTTGTATCCCTTAGGGCCTTTTGAGTTTCATTCTCTCTCTTTAGTTCCATGACTCTCTTATTTTTCTTTAATTTCTCTGCTATGTCTGTAATATTCGTCTAAGTCTGTTCCTTGGGTCTCCTCCAAGGGGATCCCATTGTGGCTATCTCCTCCAGGTTTGGTAGGGCCTGGTGTGGGAGTATCCTGTGCTTTCCTTTTTTCCACATGTTGTCCCTTCGTCTGTCCTTGGCTATGGATTTCCCTTTTGTGGTTCAAGTACAAACGACTTTTCACTATATTTGGATGGTTTTGCTTGCCTCCTTCCGATGCTTTTTTTTTTTTTTTTTTTTTTTTCTTTTTTTATGGTGTATTGACTTGGCTAGGTTTCAGGTTTTCAGTTTTGTGATATATTGGATTTGGAAGCCTAAGTAGTCTTCTCTTTCTTTCTGAAGGTTTCTCCAAAAGGATGACCACTTGGATTCTTAGCAATTCACTTGGCGCAGGCGGGCTGGGGGGGGGGGGGGGTATTGTGTGCCTGATCTAGCCCGCGCACCCGGTCCCTCTGGGCCGGGGACCACCCGTAGACGGGTTCACAAAGCAGACCCTCTCCCAGCTGCCCCCCGATAGACCCCGCCTAGAGCTGTAGAGCTGTGTGCTGGCCTGGCGCGTTTGTGCGTCTCCCCTGCGACCCCGGTTCCCCCACAAGTCCAGCCGGGACCAGAGCAGAAGGAAACGCGACCCTGCTCACCGAGCGCGGTCCCTCTGGGCCGGGGACCCCGTAGACGGGTTCACAGCGAGACCTCTTCCAGCTGCCACCCGCCAGACCCCGCCTAGAGCTGCTGTTTACCTGGCCTGGCGCGTTTTATGGCGTCTCCCCTGCGACCCCGGTTCCCGCCCACAAGTCCAGCCGGGGACCAGAGCAGAGGGAAACGCGACCCTGCTCACTCCGAGCGCGGTCCCTCTGGGCGGGGACCCGTAGACGGGTTCAAAGCGAGACCCTCTCCCAGCTGCCCCCCCGCCAGACCCGCCTAGAGCGCTGTAGCTGTGTGCCTGGCCTGGCGCGTTATGGCGTCTCCCCTGCGACCCCGGTTCCCGCCCACAAGTCCAGCCGGGACCAGAGGAAGGAAACGCGCCCTGCTCACCCCGAGCGCGGGTCCCTCTGGGCCGGGACCCCGTAGACGGGTTCACAGCGAGGACCCTCTCCCGCTGCCCCCCGCCAGACCACCCCTATCGAGCTTTAGAGTTGTGTGCCTGGCCTGGCGCGTTATGGCGTCTCCCCTGCGACCCCGGTTCCCGCCCACAAGTCCAGCCGGGACCAGAGCAGAGGGAAACGCGACCCTGCTCACCCGAGCGCGGTCCCTCTGGGCCGGGGACCCCGTAGACGGGTTCACAGCGAGACCCTCTCCCAGCTGCCCCCCGCCAGACCCCGCCTAGAGCTGTTTACCTGGCCTGGCGCGTTATGGCGTCTCCCCAGGAATACCCCTCTTGACTGACCTCCCTTGGAAGCATTTTCTAAGACCCTCATTATCTGCTGACCTTTCCCATCCTCAAGAGAAGGGATGTGAAGGGAGGCCAAGAAGGATCTGCACAGACAACCTTGCTCCAAATTCCCCAAGGTCGTCATGATTGCAACATGCTCTTGGTCTGGTTGTTACTGCACAAAATCACCACCTCTTTCTTCAGATACAACATAAATACACAGTTCTGGGGGCTGGAGAGATGGCCCAACAATTAAGATCACTGACTGCTCATGGAAAGGACCCAGGTTGATTCCTAATACCCACATGCCAGCTAACCACTGTCCATAACTCCAGTTCCAGGGGAATCAATACCTTCTTCTGACTCTGTGGGCGTTGCAGGACACAGGTGCACTTATACACATGCAAGCATTATACTCATACACAAAAAAATAAAAAAATAAATAAAATACTTTTTTAGAAAAGCATAGTTCTCTCTGGTTCTTCGTTTCTTAAGTCTTCTACGCTATCAAAACTTTTACAATATTTTTCTTAGACTTTTCCTTTTCTAATCTGTTTTTGTTATAGGAATATCGATGGGGACCCATTACCCTAGTGAAAGGTGAAGGGTTACCTTTTCTCCTTTACAGCAAGCATGTGAATTTTGAAGCATACCTCGCATTCTCTGACCTAAATATCCATATACATGTGTGTGTGCATGGGTGTAATTGCATTGACTTGCTCAACAGTTCATCTCAAGCTTTGCCAAAAGAAAGCAGGAACAAAAGAGGGGGAGAATAAGCATTTTCTTCTCTTATGCCTAAGTGCGTCTCGTTTCAAACACCGAGGCCCAATAACGCCTGTGTGCTCAACACTGCAGACTCAATACATTGAGTCTATTTACTGAAATCCAAAAATTATGTAAGGCTGTTAATAGTCTAAACAAATTATATTTAGTCTATGTTAAATAAACAGACTGTAGCACAATTAATCTGGTCAGTGGACTCATCAACTTTGTAATCATTTGCATATTCTATTTAAGCATAAGAGTAAAAGATATTCAAGAAAAAAGTGGGGGAGAGAAATTGAAGAGGATGTTTGTATCACTGGGGGATCAGAGAGAACTTTCTGAGCAGTCTGGGAAGTCCAGAAGATAAAATGGAGGATGAAGTGCACCTATACCACGAGAAGGGAATGTAAAGCACAGTCAAAAGACAAATGATAGGCTGGAAAAATGCTTTGATCCTCATGATAGCTAAAGGTTAATATAGAAAGAGTTCTTGCAAATTAAGAAGAAAAATACCAACAGCCCCAAATTTTTTTAAATGTGCCAAGGATAGGAGTGGTTAACTTTCAGCAGATAATCCAAAAGGCCAAGAGACCTAACAGTTCTTAGATAGAAACCAATTCATTTCAATAAAAAGTGTCCTCGCCTACACATTGGAGAGCAATTTCATGCCAAATAGAATGGAAATAAAGTGGCTAAGCCTTTTGGAACAGGAACAAGAGGGTTGCAAACATGAGCTCAGTGGAGCAAAGCACAGCTCCCAAGTAAATGTACCTGGGAGACTTCCTGGCACCAGGAACTTGCTGGAAGGACTTAAAAAGGCACAGAAAAGCCCCGCACCACATTCCCAATTTGGTACACACCCACTTATCCTCATGCAGACTCTCGAAAGTCTGGAGAGTGCAAAGCAGCCAGGTATATATATTTGAGTCCATCACTGCCATTCACGAGCTAAATGGCCTTGGCAAGTGTTATGGATTGAACTGTGTGCCCCCAAAAAGATATATTGAAGTCATGGCTCTCAGTAGTTCAGTTACAAACTTTATTTGGAAACAGTATCACTGCAGATGTAATAGTTAAATTAAGATACAGTAATTATGGAGTCAGAGTGGGTCTTTCATACAATCTAACTTCCCTATAACAAATTAAGAACAAACATGAAGACCCTTGGGGGAAAAGATGGCTGCATACTACGGAGGCAGAGATGGGGCAACCGGTTCACAAAACAAAGAATACTGAGGGTAGCTCAGGAACCCTGGAAGCTGGAAGGGGAAAGAGTCTCTCTTCCAGGATTCAGAGGAAGCCTCACCTTCCTGACGCCTTGTGATAGACTTCCAGCCTCTAGGTCTGGGAATTACTTAGTCCTGGCTGCTTTAAGTGACCTAGTGTGTGCCCTTTGTAGACCTAGGAATAACCATAGCAAGTTGCCTGAATGAGGTCCAGTTTCCTCATCACTGATGGACTTGAAAGTTTCCCTGCCTCTACGTGATTATGGAAGGTAGATATTTCCCTAGGTACGAAGTGTCTCCTCTCTAAAACTTGAAGGGTTCACAGGTTGAAAAGGAAGATGGAAGACGAGAGGGCTGGCTTTGTGTTTTCTCTCATCACATGTTTATGAATTTTTGTTTTTGTTTTTGTTTTACCACTCAGACTGCACTCTCTCCCTCTACTCTCCTGAAGAAGAGAAGAACGATCATCAATGGCAAGTGGCAGTTGCAGTAAAGCAACACCAAGAGCCGGCTTCATGCTCAGGAGAGAACGCTACCTGTCCTCCTCATGGTTTCTGGTACTCTACACAGTCAGAGAAACGTCTCTAGTACCATACTATAGAAATGATCCTAGCACTTGGGAGGCAGAGGCAAGCAGATCTTTGTGAGTTCAAGGCCAGCCTGGTCTACAGAGTGAATTCCAGGACAGCTGGGGCTACAGGGAGACCCTGTCTCAAAAAGACCAAAAGAAATGATCCCTGAGGATATCTCCTGAGACCAGCAGAAGTGCAGGAAGGCAGGTAGGAACTGGGTACTTCAGGAAGGCTGATAGTTGATTGACTTAACCTAGCTAATCCGTTAATCCAGTCGTTTTTGGCTTAATTGGCTTTTGTGGCTGTGGGGGCAGAGTTATCCTCCCAGCTGGTATTAAAGGTAGGGTTGTGTGAGTCTTGAGATCTGAGATCTCCTCAGACCAGCAGAAGCGCAGGTACCAGGGTGCGAGCTAAAGAGCACAACCCCCCTCACCAACTGGAATTACAAAAGCATCTGAAGGAGGCAAGCAAAGCAAGCCTTCAACACAGTGAAGAGGCATTTAGGACTCACATTGGAATACAGGCAAGGAGAAGCCCATATGCCAGGAACACGAAGAAGAGACAACACAGGAAAGGGGCAAGATAATCCCACACCAAGCTCTACCAACCCTATGGAAGATTCCTACAGTGGGATCCCTCTGGGGATGCCCCAGGACACAGATATCAGAAACATAATTGGGAACATATTTAAAGAACTACAAGATTATAAAGAGCAAATCAAAGACTACTGAGAGAAAAGAGAATGAGAAACTCAAGAAAGGACTAGAGAGAGAGAACTGACAAACTCCCAGAAGGACGTAGAAAAACACTGAAAAGATCCAAAGGTGAAAAAGATAAGGAAACCACCAGCAAAGCAAAGAGCTACAAGAAGAGATTGAGAAGGACAAAGAAGAGATTGAGAAGATCCAAAGAAGTAGAAATACTAAAGAAATCCGAAGAGGAAATGAAAAAGGAAATTCAAACACTCATCAATCAAGAGGGACATGAATGGAAAAAGACTCAGAAGCAGAATGGAGGGGAGCAGAACAAAGAATATCAGACCTGGAGCATAACAAGAACAACTAAACACCTCAAGGAAAGTTATGAAAAATTTAACAATACACAAAGTGGAACAATCAGGGAAAACTGTGGGCACTATGAAAAGATCACAACTCCACATCATAGGCATAGAGGAAGGAGAAGCATCCAAAGACAATGGTATTGAACAGAATAATAGAAAAAAAAAAAAAAAAAAAAAAAAAAAACTTTCCCCAAACTAAAAAAAAGGACAAACCAATACCAAATACAAGAAGCCCATCGACCTCCAACAGACAAGATAGAAAAGAAATTCCCTCCCACATCATAGTTAAACATTGCTAGACACCCAAAACGAAGACAAAATCATTAAAGCCAGAAGAGAAAAACAAGTGACCTACTAAGGGGAAAACCTATCAGAATTTACAGCTGATTTTTCAACCCAACATGAAAAAGCAAGAAGAATTTGGGAGAATTTCCCTCTGATTGCATCCTTCCAAACATTTCAGTAAAATTGGTTGTAGGTCTTTTTGAAATGTTTTCTAGAATTCTGCCGTGAAACATTGGGCCCTGAGCTTTTTTAGTTGGGAAGTTTCTTATTAATCTCCAATTTCTTCATGTATTAGTGGTACTCTGTTTAAACTGTCGATCTTCTTCTTGGTTGAGCTTGGTGATCCCAGGATTTCAGATATCATTATCCACTTCTAGGTTTTCAAACTTGTAGAGTATAGGTTGAAGTATTCCCCTATGATTTTCGGCTCTTTACTATCCGTCATAACCTTAAATATCATTGGACTAAATTCCCCAAACAAAGAACATAGATGGGGAGATTGGATTAGGAAAACAGAATCCATCAATATGCTGTCTACAAAAAACACATCTTACCTTCAAGGAACAGGCACCACCTTAAAGGAAAGGATGGAAAAAAATATTCAAAGCAAATGGTACCAAAAAGAAAAGCAGATGATGCTATTTTAATATCAGACAAAATATCTTCAACGTAACAGAAATCAGAAGAGACACAGTAAGCCATTACATTTTTTTTTTTCCTTTTTTTTTTTTTTTTTAAATAATTAATTTTATTGCTGCTTTGTGCATTTCATACATTTTTTCCAACTTCACGTTCAGGCTTATTTCCCTTTCCCCCCCCCCACCCCACCCCAATCCCAGATCCTGCATTCTGCCATAACTGTCCTGCATCTTTTCTCTCATTTTTTTTTTTTCATTTTTAGTATAAGTGATATCCATGAGTACACGCCTGCCTTCATGCCAAACCTATCTCCAGGCTGTTTTGCCCAACAAAAACACCTATAGCCCCACCATCCCGTGGGGGGCGTGGTGAATGTAAGGGCCCTGCGAATTGGGGTGAATGCGTGGATTGTGAAACTACAGCAATGTAGTCTGGAACACTCATTTGATCAATTGATTGAAAGGCAATTACATTTTATCAAGGAAAATTCACCAAGAAAATTCACAATATATAAATATATATGCACCCAAACTCCTGTGCACCAAACTTTATTAAAGACAATTCTTCAATGCCTACAACACAATTAACCCCAGCTAATCATATCGTAGGAGACTTCTCAATACCCCACTACGTCATTAGGACAGAGTCAACAGGACAAAGGATAAACAGAGAGGACATACTGAACTGAAATGCACTATGATAACCACAATGGACCTCACCTAGACATCTACCGAAATTTCCTCGCAACACCAGAGAATACACTTTTACTCGCACCATGGAACTTTCCCAAAACATGACCACATCTCTGGACAACGAAAATACCCTCCACAAATATCAAAAAGTATGAATAACTTTCATGACTATCTATCAGACCAGCAGTCAGCAATAAATCGACAATCACCGCAATAAACCTCACCCATACAGACACATGGGATAAACACTCCCTGGACAATAATGTCAAAATAAAAGAAAAAACATTCCTTGACTGATGACATTAAACAACACACCTTGGAAAATATGTTAGGAACCTAGAAGCAACCAATATCTAAAGTATTAAATTAAGCTTCTGAACTGCCAATTAAAAAAACAAAAACAGAAAAGAAAAAAAAAAAAAAAAAGTCCTAGAGGAAGTTTATAGCTGGGATGTCTATAAACACTGCAGTTAAAAACACCATTGAGATGCACGAAGCCAACACAGATGAACCTAACACTTGGCACACAGACACAGAAATAACAAAAATCAGAGCAGAAATCACTGAAAGTAGAAACAAAGAAACAATACAAAAAATCAATGAATCCAAAAGTTGATTCTTTGAGAAGAATAAACAAGATAGACAGACCTCTGGCCCAGTTAACCAAAAGGAAGAAGGAAACAACTCCAAATCCAACTGATCACTCCCTGATGAAAGAGGGAAATATCACACAGCGAAAAAAACGATCAGACAATCATACGGGACACTTCAAACACTTATGTTTACCTACCACGTTTAAAACCTAGAAGATGTTGGAATATTCTGTAAATCCTGGGAATCACCAAAGCTTCAACCAAGAAGCAGATCTGACAGCGTTAAACAGAGCCCAATAGATAGTAGAAGAATCGAAGATGTAATAAGAGAACCTCCCAACCAAAAAATGCCCTGGCCCCGAGGATTCAGGCAGAATTCTATAAAATCATTTCGTAAAAGGGACTCTACAACCACATTTTATACTTAAATTGTTATAGAAGGATACAAACTCGAGAGGGACATTCTCCCAATTCCTTCTATGAGAGCCAGCATTCGCTATACCAAAACAGCAAAGATACAACCAAAAGGAGAACTTATAGACCAATCTCCCTTAATGAACACACAGATGCCAAAATCTAAAAGATACTGGTCAAATCCCAACAGCATTCACCACCTCAAGAAGATCATCCACCATGACCAGTTGGATTCATACCAGATGCAGGGATGGCTTCAACATACGAAAATCAATAAATCATCAAACACATCTAATTTGGACTTGAAAGACAAAAAACACCAGCTGCAACTCTCACCATAACGATGCGGAGAAAACCTTACTAAAATCCGCCATCCCTTTCAGTCATAAGTCCTGACGAGGAATTGGATTCTGGATGGATCTTCTCTGCAATCATTCCTCCAAGCTAATCAAAGCCATATTACAGGCAAAACCCACAGCCAATATCATCCCTAAATGGGGGAATGACAAGCACATTCCCTTTAAGTTAGCGTACTCAGAAAGGCTGTCCCCTGTCACAACTCCTCTTCATTATAGTGCATGAAACAAACAATACTTGCTAGCGCAATACGGCAAGAAAGAAAGGAAATTAAAGGAGTACTCATGAAACCGAGGAAAGTCAAGCTATCCCTATTTCTGATGATATGTTTTTTACTTAAAGGATGCTAAAAACTCACCAGAAAGAAAACTCCTACGAAATGTTAATAGCTTCAGCCAAAGTTGGTAGGATTACTTCGGAGATAACAAAATTAACCTAAAAAAACGCAGTCCCAGAAAACCAAAATGACAAATGGTATCCCTCATCTGTGGATTGATAGTGCCAATTACCTAGTTGAAGTATTTCTTGTGCATGGCCCCTTGAGCTTTTGTCCCCCAGCAGTTGGGGAGAGTGATGCATATTGGAAACAACCAACAACAAACCAGAACTGACTGCATCAACGAACCTGACTGAATGAAACCGTGAACTTCTGCTCCAAAACAGTCAGCTTCCCCATGGAGAATATTGAGGAAAGACTGAGAAAGAGTTGATTAGCATGTTTGGCAGAATGCAGAGCTCTGGTGGGGTGGGGGGATGGGAGGGGACACGGGTCAGATTATAATAAAAAGTATATATGTAAAATAAAATATTTTTTTATAAATAATATTTTTAAAAACCCTAAAAAAAAAATCAATGACCTTTCTTTACAACCAGGAACAAGCAACTGGAAAAAGAACTCAAAGAGACCTTCCCACTCACGTAGCTCAAAAGAAATAATAAAATACCTAGGAACACAACCTTAAAACCCCCACAGACAATGATCTTTACAACAAAAATTTTAAAACCTTTTAAAGAAAGGAAATTGAAAAGACAATCAGCAGATGGAAAAAAACCTTCCATGCTCATGGATTGGGAAACTTAACATTGTAAAAATGTCCATTATACCAAAAATCTTGTATCGAATTTAAAACAATCCCAATCAAAATCCCAGAGTTTCTTCACGGTTGGAAAAAAGAATCCTTAAAATCCTTTGGACAAACAAAAGACCCTGTGATAGCCAAAACAACCTGAGTGAAAAGGAGCTACACGGGGGATCCCATTCCCCGACTTCACACTATCCTTACGGGCTATCGTCTACAACCACAGCTTGGTACTGGCACAAAAACACAAAAACAGACCTGTTGGAACAATGGAACAAAAAACTGAGGATCCGAACTTGAGCACATACAAATTTAGCCATCTCATATTTGCCAAAGTGGCCAAGAAGACACAAAGGCGGAAAAGACAGCATCTCAGCAAGTGTGCTGGCAAAACTGTCTCTCCACTTGAGGAAGAATGAAATTAAACCCCTACCTCTCACCCTGTACAAAATGTCAACTCCAGATGGATCAGATCTCAACGTGAAACCCAAACTCTGAAGGGGCCAAATCGAAGAAAAAAGTTGGCAGCAGCAGACTACAAAGGAATATGTGTAGTTACAAACTTCTTCCTAAATCATACAGTAGCTTTGCAAGAATTAAGGTCGATAAAATTGACCAATGGGACCTTAATAAACTCAAAACCTTCTATTATCAGAAGAAATAATCAAGGAAGTGAGAGAAATCCCACAGAGTGGGCGGAAACCTTCCCTGCAGATACATCTGACAAAGCATTGGTTTTCAGAATATATAACTACTCAAAAACAAAGAAGAAAGAAAACCAAATGACCCACTCAAAGATAGAGCAAAGACCTGAACAGAGAGAACTTCACAAGTGAAGAATTAAAAATGGTTGAGAAACATCTTAAGAGTGTTCAACATCACTACTTGTTAGGGAACAAAACACAAATCAAAACCCACTTTAAGATACCATCTTACTCAATAAGATTGGCTAGGATCAAGGAACTCAAATGATACCCAAGTGCTTGGGAGAGGTTGTGGGGAACGGGGAACACTCATCCACTGTTGGTGGGCATGTAAATCTACAGCCACTATGGAAAGCAAGTGTGGAGAACCCTTTGGAGATGTGGTGTGCTTTGAATGAGTGTCCCCCATAGGCTTAAGTGTTCCCGGAATTTGTCTCCAGTTGGTGGCACGTTCTTGGAGGTCTTAGAAGGTGTGGCTGTGTTAGAGGAAGTATGTCATTGGGGGCAGGCTAAGTGAGTTTACCACGCCTTCTGGTGTCCCAGTCGCTGCGCCTCTATCGTTTCCTGTGCTCATTTCACGATGTGACCCTTGGCTTGCTGCTCCGTATCCAGCCGCCATGCCTCCCACACACAATGGACTCCTAATTCCCTGAACCCTCAATCATAAGATCAAATAAACTCTTCCTTTTATAATGTTACTTTGGTTCACTGGTGTTTTATCTATCACAACAGAACAGTGGGACTTAATTACAGTAATTTGGTACTAGAGAGTGGGCTGTTGGCTGTTGAAGAACCTGACCATGTGGATGTTTGGAAGAAATGTGGAAGACTTTGGAACTTTGGGGCTAGAAAAGCTGTTGACTACTTTAAGCAGAGCTTTAATGGGCCATTCTAGTAGTAGAAGCCTGGAAGAAAGAAAATCATTGCTGCAAAAAATGTAGTTCAGGAGGAGAATAAAGACTTAGGCAGCAAACTGGGATATTTTGATAAAGAGTCTGGCAGAAGTTTGCCCAAAGCACAAATGCTTGCATGATGCTAACTTGAAAAGCAATAGACTAATGTCTTTGGCAGAGGATATTTCAAGGCATCCTAACGTAGAAATGGTGGCACGGCTATTAATAGTTAATATTATACAAATCTACAGTGAAAAAAGAGCAAATGGGGCAGAAGGAAATGCAGGAAGGGGGGGGGGTGGAGACTGACAGTCTGGATCTGAAAAGTACACTAGGATGATTAAAGGTGTGGCAAGGCATGTGAAGGAGAGTCTCCCTTCATAAGGAGACTAAAGTGATAAGACGAGGCCTAGCTATTTACAAGTTAAACAATGGAAAATTTGCGATTAAAGTGCTTAAGGAAGGGCCTGGAGATTTACAAGTAAAACAACAGCAAATAGTACTTTCATGGCAAGACCACACCAAGCTAATCCTCAAACTTTTGAAAGGAAAATACTGCAAAGGTTTTCTCCTCCAAGTTTAGGCAGAGAAGAGAAAAGTTGCAAATGTGGTGGAAATAGGCCAGGGTCATCCCAAAACTTGCAGCCAAACTCGGCAGATTCATTCACGTGGTGCTGGCTTTATAGGCATGAAGTTTGCCAGAGGTGCTGAAGGAGTCTTCAGTTCTTCCTCCATGGTTTCATGGTTTCAGAGAGCTGCCAAGTTCAGGCAGAGTACAGCAGGGAAATCCCTGCATAAAGAAGACCCACACAGACAAAGAGAACCTGAGAAACCATTGCATGAAGCTGTGAAAATGAACCCTGGTTGGCCGTAGACACCCCAAGAAGACATTCAAGAAGCCAGACCTGTGAGATATTTGCCAAGGAGAGCTGCATACAGGGAGTGGTACCAGCCTAAGAAAGAGATGTATGTTGCAAGCAAAGCTGGAAGAGCTGAGCCATCTAAGCCCTTTGGAAGTCAAGTCCCAGAAGTCGCACATGGAGCTACTGGACTTGGTGTTTGCCCTGCAGGTTTTCGGTCTTGTTTTGGTCCAGTATTTCCTTACTATGCCTCTATTCCTCCCTTTTGGAATGGGAATGTGTATTTGGTTCCACTATATGTTGGGAGTATGTAATTTGTTTTTTGATTTTACAGGAGCTTACAGTTTAGGAGATTGGCCTGAGTCTCAGAAGAGACTTTGGACTGTAGACTTTTGAATGGCATTGAAACTGGTAAATACTATGGAGACTTTTAATGTTGGACTAAATGCATTTTACATTTTATATGGTCAGGAGAATATGGGGGCTGGGGAGTGGAATGTGGTGGTTTGAATGAGTGTCCCCCATAGGCTTTAAGTATTCAGACATTTATCTCCAGTTGGTGGCACTGTTCTTGGAGGTCTTAGAAGGTGTGGCCATGCTAGAGGAAGTATGTCACTGGGGGCAGGCTTAGTGAGTTTAACAAGCCTTGTGGTCCCCAGTCACTCTCTCTGCTTCCTGTGCTCATTGCAAGATGTGACCCTTGGCTTGCTGCTCCAGCTCCAGCCCCATGCTTCTCACCACAATGTACTCTAATTCCCTGGAACCATCAATCATAAGCTCAAATAAACTCTTCCTTTTATAAGTTCCTTTGGTAATGGTGTTTTATCACAGCAACAGAAAAGTGACTAATACAGAAGACTTGGAATGAGCTTGCCACCCGACCCAGCCATACCACTCCTGGGCATGTACCCTCAAGACTCACCCCACTGCAGAGATACATGCATGGCCATGTTTATTTCACCTCTCTTCACAATAGCAAGGAGCTGGAACCAACCCAAATGCCCCTCAACCGATGAGTGGGTAGAGAAAATATTGTACATCTACACAATGGAGTTCTATGCAGCAGTAAATAAAGATGACATCATGAGCTTTGCAGGAAAATGGCTGGAGCTAGAGGACATCATGATAAGTGAAGTAACACAGTCCTAGAAAAATAAACAAAGACTGGTATCCCTCATCTGTGGATGCTAGTGCCAATTATGTAGTTGTAAATATTTCTTGTGCACAGCCCCTGAGCTTTTGTCCAAGCAGTTGGGAGTGATGCATATTGGAAACAACAACAACAACAGAAATGACTGCATCAAAGAACTGACTGAAACAGTGAACTTCTGCTCAAAACAGTCAGCTTCCCCATGGAGAATATTGAGGAAGACTGAGAAAGAGTTGATTAGCATGTTTGGCAGAATGCAAGAGCTCTGGAGGGGTGGGGGGATGGAGGGGACACGGGTCTAGATTTGATAAAAAGTATATATGTAAAATAAAATAAAATAACAAAATTAACCTAAAAAAAAATCAATGACCTTTCTTTACACCAGGAACAAGCAACTGGAGTAAGACTTCAAAGAGACCTTCACACTCACGATAGCCTCAAAAAGAATAAAATACCTAGGAACAAACCTAACCAAAGACCAATGATCTTTACAACAAAAATTTTAAACCTTTAAAGAAAGAAATTGAAGAAGACATCAGAAGATGGAAAAACCTTCCATGCTCATGGATTGGGAAAATTAACATTGTAAAAATGTCCATTCTACCAAAACCCTTGTATAGATTTAACACAATCCCAATCAAAATCCCCAAGAGTTTCTTCACAGGCTTGGAAAAAAGTCCTTAAATTCATTTGGAAAAACAAAAGACCCTGAATAGCCAAAACAACCCTGAGTGAAAAGAGCTACACAGGGGGGATCTCTATACCAGACTTCAAACTATACTACAGGGCTATAGTCATAAAAACAGCTTGGTACTGGCACAAAAACAGACCTGTTGACCAATGGAACAAAACCGAGGATCCAAACCTGAGCACATACAATTTCAGCCATCTCATATTTGACAAAGTGGCCAAGAAGACACAATGGAGGAAAGACAGCATCTTCAGCAAGTGGTGCTGGCAAAACTGTATCACCACTTGTAGAAGAATGAAATTAAACCCCTACCTCTCACCCTGTACAAAAGTCAACTCCAGATGGATCAAGATCTCAACGTGAAACCCCAAACTCTGAAGGCAATAGAAGAAAAAGTTGGCAGCAGACTACAAGACATAGGTGTAGTAAAATTCTTCCTAAATCAGTCAGTAGCTGTGCAAGAATTAAGGTCGATAATTGACAAATGGGACCTTTTTAATCTCAAAATCTTCTATATCAAAAGAAACGATCAAGAAAGTGAAGAGAAATCCCACAGAGTGGGAGGAAACCTTCACTGCAGAAACATCTGACAAAGCATTGATTTCCAGAATATATAAACTACTCAAAAAACAAAGAAGAAAGAAAACAAATGACCCACTCAATAGATAGAGCAAAGACCTGAACAGAGACTTCACAAGTGAAGAATTAGAGATGGCTGAGAGACACCTTAAGAAGTGTCCAACATCACTAATTGTTAAGGAAACACAAATCAAAACCACTTTAAGATACCATCTTACTCCAATAAGACTGGCTAGGATCAAGAAATCAAATGATACCAAGTGCTGGAGAGGTTGTGGGGAAAGGGGAACACTCATCCACTGTTGGTGGGCATGTAAATCATACAGCCACTATGGAAAGCAGTGTGGAGAACCCTTGGAAGATGTGGTGCTTTGAATGAGTGTTCCCCATAGGCTTTAAGTGTTCAGACATTTGTCTCCAGTTGGTGGCACTGTTCTTGGAGGTCTTAGAAGGTGTTGCCGTGCTAGAGGAAGTATGTCATTGGGGGCAGGCTTAGTGAGTTTAACAAGCCTTCTGGTGTCCAGTCGCTCTCTCTGTTTCCTGTGCTCATTTCAAGATGTGACCCTTGGCTTGCTGCTCCAGCTCCAGCCGCCATGCCTCCCACCACAATGGACTCTAATTCCCTGGAACCATCAATCATAAGCTCAAATAAACTCTTCCTTTTATAAGTTCCTTTGGTCATGGTGTTTTATCACAACAGAAAAGTGACTAATACAGTAATTTGGTACTAGAGAGTGGGCTGTTGGCTGTGAAGAACCTGACCATGTGGATGTTTGGAGCAATGTGGAAGACTTTGGAACTTTGGGCTAGAAAAGCTGTTGACTACTGTAAGCAGAGCTTAATGGGCCATTCTAGTAGAAGCCTGGAAGAAAGCATTGCTGCAAAAAATGTAGTTCCAGAGGAAAATAAAGACTTAGGCAGCAACTGGGATATTTTGATAAAGAGTCTGGCAGCAGTTTGCCCGCAGCTCAAATGCTTGCCTGATGCTAAGTTGAAAAGCAATGGACTAATGTCTTTGGCAGAGGATATTTCAAGCCTAATGTAGAAAAGGTGGTGTGGCTTTTAATGGTAAATATTATACAAATCTACAGTGAAAAAGAGCAAATGGGGCAGAAGGAAATGCAGAATGTACAGTTTGGATCTGAAAAGTACACTAGGATGATTAAAGGTGTGGCCAAGGCATGTGAAGGAGAGTCTCCCTTTCATAAGGAGACTAATGTGATTAAGAAGAGGCCTAGCTATTTACAAGTAAACAATGGAAAATTTGAGATTAAAGTGATTAAGGAAGGGCCTGGAGATTTACAAGTAAACAACAGAAATAGTACTTTCAGGGCAAGACCACACCCAGCTAATCCTCAAACTTTTGAAAGGAAAATACTGAAAGGGTTTTCTGCTCCAAGTTTAGGGCAGAGAAAAGTTGCAAATGTGGTTGAAATAGGCCAGGGTCCATCCCAAACTTGCAGCCAAACTCGGCAGTTTCATTCACGTGGTGCTGGCTTTATAGGCATGAAGTTTGCAAGAGTGAAGGAGTCTTCAGTTCTTCCTCCATGGTTTCAGAGAGCTGCCAAGGTCAGGCAGAGT
>VZQC01011667.1:753124-858552 GCA_009823505.1 Rhizomys pruinosus | reverse complement strand
GGGGGTGGGGGGAACACAGGTCTAGATTTGATAATATATTATATATATATATATATATATATATATATATAAATTAATTTTTTAAAAGAAATGATCCCTGAAAGTATAGTCTTAAGATGAGTGTTTTAAAAAATAAAGTGCTGGTGATGATGCCCAAAGTAGACCTTTGAACTTGCAAAAAATTCACTTATTTTAATTTTCAATTTTTTAATTTTTATTTTATGTATATGACTGGTTTGCCTGCATGTAAGTGTATCACATATGTGCAATGCTCATGGAGACCAGAAGAGGGTGTTGGTTACCCTGGAACCCGAGTTACCAACAGTTATTAGCCACCATGTGGGTGTTGGGAACCTAACCTGGGTCTTCTACAAGAGCAGCCAATGCTTTTAATCATTGAGCCATCTCTCCAGCCGGATTTACCTATTTTAAAATATAAGATGTTAGGGCCTCTCTCTAGTCTTTGAGCACTGGGACTTTGCATAGTCATGTGTGGGAATCACTGTGAGCAACTGGAGGCTTGGTAAAAATCTGGCTGGTGTCTGTATACACTGTCTAGTCCCTACCGCGAGCAGTAGCAACCTGCCACCCCACTGATCCCAGATGCTGCATCCAAAGATCTGGATTCATGTCCCAGCTTCTCTATTTCTTTTTTCTGTCACTGGGTAAAAAATAACAATAGTTTTCAGGAGTTGCTGTGAAAAAATATTACAAACTTTAGGGCTTAAAATAATACATATTTATTTTCTTATAGTTCTAAAGGTCAGAGGCCTGATGGCAATTTCAGGAGGATGAAATCAAGTTGTATAAAAGCTTTACTCCTCTGTAGAAGAAGGAAGAATTAATCTATTCCTCACCCTCAGCTCTTGCCCTTTCCTGTTTTCAAAGAGAGCAGCTCAGCATCCAGCCTCAGCCACCACTCTGGCCACTCCTTGTGACCAAGTCCTCCTCTGAGTCTCCCTGATAAGGACACTCACGATCACACTTAAGTCCCACTCGGATAATTAACCCCTCTCAAAATCCTTAACTTAATCATATTTTCAGAATTTCACTTGCCATATAAGATAATATGTAAGAGAGATGGCTTAGCAGTTAAAAACTCTGGATGTGCCGGGCGTGGTGGCACATGCCTTTAATCCTAGCACTTGGGAGGCAGAGGCAGGCTGATCTTTGTGAGTTCAAGGCCAGCCTGGTCTACAGAGTGAGTTCCAGGACAGCTGGGGCTACAGGGAGACCCTGTCTCAAAAAAGACCAAAAAAAAAAAAAAAAGCCACTGGATGCTCTTGCAGAAGACCCAAGTTCTGTTCCCAGCTCCCACATGGCAGCTAACAACCATCTGTAATGCCAGCTCCACAGGACCTAACACCCTCTTCTGACCTCCTCAGGCAATGCCCAACACAGGTACACTTACATACATGCAGGTAATACACTCATATACATAAAATTAAAAACATATTTATAAAAAGGATAATATGTAATGGCTGCAGGGATCGGAGCTAGATATCTTTAGCGGTGCTATAACTTCAACCTGTCTGGGCTTCATGTTTCTGGAAAAATGATCCTTGTCTAACAGAGATGTTGGTAGGATTCTATCAAACCAGGGAAACAAAGTTTACAAATTAGGGACCAGGCAGTCCCACTTGCCAGTCAGTGAATTTGTGCTCTTTTTTAATGCAGATCTACCCTTGCCTACTCTGAACAGGGAGAGATGTTTTCCAGTCAAGAACAGTGTTCAGTTCCCAGCATTCCCCGAGTGTGACTGTGTGACAAACCAGGCACTTCTTTCCCTGAGTCTTCTGTGAAATGGATCTTGCAGTTTCATTTTACCAAATAGAAATTACTTTATCTCTTATTGCTCTTGTAACCTTTAGGGAAAAGCTGTGCTTTTTTGAAATTCTCAAAACCTTTTTATATGAATCTGCTAGTAGATATTCAGGCCTTTTAATAACTCTCAAACCCAAGGCCCTTTTTTTCCTCACAGTATCTCTCTCTCTATCTCTCTATCTTTCTCTTTACCTCTTCTTTTCTCTCTCTCCTCCTCTCTCCCTCATGTATCTTTATTTCCTTTGTTTATTCTTTTTTAAACATATATTTCTGTTTTTTTTTGTTTTTTTTTGATCTTTTCAAGACAGGGTCTCCCTGCAGCCGCAGGCTGTCCTGGAACTCGCTCTGTAGACCAGGCTGGCCTTGAATTCACAAAGATCTGCCTGCCTCTGCCTCCCAAGTGCTAGGATTAAAGGTGTGCGCCACCACACCCGGCTACATATATTTCTTAGGGATCATGCATGGGGAGATTCTCCCTTTCTACCATGAGGAACCCAGGGATCAAACTCAGGTTATCAAATTGGTGGTAAGGGCCTTTTCCAGCTGAGCCATTTTACACCCATTTGTTTGTCCTCCGTGTATTTAAGTAGACACACTTTTCATGCTGTGTTCCTAAATCAAGCTAATCTTGATCCTGGATTAGAAATTTTAGTCACGACATCAAACCAAAGTCCTTTTTTGTTCGTTTGGTTTTCTCATTCTTAGCTGGGGATTTTTTGCAAATTATTGATCAAAATTTACAAGTCAATTGTGAAGACCATTTCATTCTGTGAAGAATTTCAAAGAGAATTTCTCAAAACCCAAACCAGCTAGATAGTTTAGCTAGTATGGCTGGGTGTTTAGAGAGGGAAAGTAGACAGATGTGGTGTCCACAAAGGCCTGACCTACCATAAAGCTGTGTCTGACTCCTGTTTTGCTGTATTAACTAACCATGCAGCCTTGGCAAAGTGACTTAGCTTTTATTTTTCTCTGGTTGCCCATCAATAAATGCAGCCAAATTCACTTTTCATCATGTAGCTGAAAAAAAAAAAGAAAATTAACCTAAATGATATATGTATAGCACTGGAATTTCAGATCTCATTCTTCACATGTATCACACATCTATTTATCTACCTACCTACCTATGTCTAAATATACACCTGTGTCTAGATAGATAGACATATGTTAGAGATAAAAGGGTGGATGGATAGATTATAGATAGATGGTAGACATATATAGATAGTAGATAGATAAATAGATAAATGATTAAAAGATAGATGATTTAAAGAAGATATATGTTGGATGATAACTATGTTATAGCTAGATAGGTAGATGGATGGATACATAGATAGGTGATTGATGATAGATAGATAGATTGATAGATAGATATAGATGATAGATGATTTAAAGATGGATGGATAGATAGATAGATGATAGATGATAGATAGATAGATAGATGATAGATGATAGATAGATAGATGATAGATGATTGATAAATAATAGATGATAAGTAATATCTATAGATAGATGATTGGCAGATGGATAATTGTACAGATAGAGGATAAGTAGATAGATAGATAGATAGATAGATAGATAGATAGATAGATAGATATAGATAGATAGATAGATAGACAGATGAGAAAGAGAGAATGAAGAAATGCAATAGAAGTAGCCATGGCTGTGACTATAAACATAGACATAAATAAAATGACCCAGGTGTTTCTGAAGCTCTGACAGCTTGAACAGTACTGACCTTGGAAAGACTACAAAGATTACCCACCTTTCATGTTCAGACCAACCAATTCTGAGCCCAGCACCCCTTTCCATCCTATTTGGATGCTGTTCTGTCCTGATTACACACAAGGCCAAGGACGAGAACTTGTTTGAATTAGTCAGTCCTAAACCCATTTACCGGCCTTACCCAGACAGAAGCCACAAGGGCTTTTGTCCCTGTTCTGGTTTAAATGAGAAGTGTCTCCACATGTCCTTGCTGTTCCAGGAGTTTGTAAATGGAAGGGGGTGGGCTCAAGTTAAAGAAGTGACAAGTTAGAGGAAGTGAGTCATTCTGGGATGGGCTTTGAGGGCTATGACCCCACCTTTTTATTTTAGTTTTGAGAATTTCATGCATGAGTATTGTATTAACATTATTTTTGCTCTTCAAAGTCCACCACCAGCTCATGTGGCCCCCTCCCTCTCAATGTCTTTGATTAGTATTGTTAATATGCATCATACATTTATAAACATACAGTGTATTGAGACCTCAGACGTCATCTGTGTTTAGGGCTGCCCACTTGGGATTAAAAAACCTCTCAGGGAGCTAGTCCCTGGAGAAAACTGATTCCCCCTCCCCAGCATCCATTGATTGCTTGCAGCTCTTCATGTTGAGGTGGGACTCCATGAAAGTTTCCCAGTTCACCTTGGCATGCGATCTGGTTTTGTCTTTATGCAGATCTTGTCAAACAACCACACTGTGGAGGTACTTTTGTTGCAGATTCTCTGTCCCATCTAGAATGCACTAACCACCGGCAGCAGGTGTCTCCCCTTTGGGATCTTCCATTCTTTCTACCCTTTCCTCCACCATGTTCCCTGAGCCTTAGGTGTAGAGGGTTCCATTAAAGGTGTATCGTTATGAATGGGGACCTCACAGTCTCTTTTCTCTGCATCTGTAAGTTGAAACCCATCTTTTTAAACACCGACCCCTTGCCATCATGGTGTTTTATATCAAGTAAGGATTAGCACACAAATTGTTGCAGGCTGCATTTTTCTAGGGAGGCTGGGTTAAGGCAGTACTGTAACTTCCTCAGGGGCCAGTAGCAGGAAATGTGCTCAAACCATCATTTATTTAATCAAGTGATTTATGAGTCAAAGGAAATAGAGATTTCTTTGGGGTTTTGTTTTGTCTTCTCTCTGAATGTCTCTTTGTCCTCTCTCTCTCTCTCTCTCTCTCTCTCTCTCTCTCTCTCTCTGCAGGGGGCTTGGTGGACATCTTGCTTTGTTTATGGTGCTAGGGGTTACAACCGAGGCCTTACATAACACAAATGGCAAGTGCTCTACTACTGAGCCACGTCTCCAGCCCAGAAACTAGGTGCATGCATATGGTTGCATATTACTTGTCTCTAGAAAGATCAAGCAGTGTGAAGCTGGAGTTCCTTTGCATCTCCAGCAGTATCTATTTACTATTGTTTATCTACTAGATGATCACTGGTAAATCAAAAGCAGATTTTGTTTAATGTTACCATAATTGTTAATGAAGCTATACGTTTTAAATCAGGATTTTATTGTTGTTATTTTGTTGCAAAGTAATACATTGGGTAAAAACTTCTGAAATAACCTCAGTTGACTATCAGGGCATAAGTGTTATTGTAATAGTTGCAGACTCTAAGAGCTGGCCTCCAAAAGATGGAGAGTAGCAAATTCCTGCCCTTCTTGAATGGAGAATACCACTCCCTGAGATCTGATGACCAGGAACCATATATACCCAGATTCCAGGTCCACTATAAGGAAGAGCTAAGGAAATCCCTTCACTTGCCCCTGAGCTCATCCCTTAAGCCACATGCCCTTTAACAGCACCCCCTCATGTGCACTCTGGATGTTGCTCACTTATCCAGGGGCTTCTCAACTCCTCCTGGAAAATAATACTTGTTGGTAAAGCACTTTGAGATTGTTCCAAGAAACCTGGATTCTTGGGACAAGGTGTTATTATTTCGTTGATGGGAAACAAATATCCACCTAATAACCATAATTATATTGTCAAAACTGCTTAAAATATCCACCGTGCTGGGGCAGCACTGATGTCAGGGAGTTTTGTGACTAGTAAATTGGAGCATTATCATGAAATTAAAAAAGAAAAGTTACATTACCAAGTAATTCATCGAAATAATTTGATATTTCAAGGATAACCACCAAGCAATTTCAGGAACACGTAATTATTTTTTCACTTGCTATTTTGTGATATATTACTCAGTACTGGGTGGTTGACTGTGCCTTATAAAGTGGAAGAGTAATGAATAACAAGCCATTTACAGATCGAAGTCTACGTGGGAATATAACTTTGGTTTTCTTTAAAAAATATTTTATTATTTTCATTTTATGTGTAGTGCCATTTTATGTATGTCAGAAGAGGGCTTTGTCTTCCCTGGAACTGGAGTTAAGGATGGTTGTAAGCCACCATGTGGGTGCTGGGAACCAAACCCAGATCTTCCGAAAAAGCAGCCAGAATTCTTACCCACTGAGGTATTTCCTCAGGATCCGGTGCTACATTTTTAATTAATTAATTAATTTGTTCTTTTTAGACAGGGTTTTCCTGTAGCCCCAGCTGGCCTGGAACTCACTATGTAGACCAGGCTGGCCTTGAGCTCAGAGGAGTCCACCTGCCTCTGCCTCCCACGTGCTGGAATTAAAGGCGTGTCCCAGTGTTACATTTTTTTTTTTAATGTTAAAGAAATAATACTCTAGCTTGAATAACTTGAAAGGTAGAGAATAACTTATATTATTATTACTGTTATTCCCATAAAGATAAACGAAATGATACCTCATAACTAGAAAATTTCTGAAAAGCAGGACAAGGTTCTTTAGACAGCTTCAGGTTAGATATGACTTCAGAAGGACAGGGAATGTGGAACTACAAAGCTCACACTCAGACACCCCACCTGAGTCCTAAACCTTCCAAGGGAGAGACTCTTTAGCCATTTGTTCCAGTTTCTCTTCAATCACCGTGACAAAACACCCTGACCAAAACCAACTTTGGGAGGAAAGGGTTTATTTGGCTCATATATACTGGGTCACAGTTCATCACTGAGGGAGTCCAAGACAGGAACTCACTGCAGGAACCTGGAGGCAGGAGCTAAAGCACAGGCCATGGAGGAATGCTTTTTACTGGCTTGCTCCCCTGGCCCATGCTCAGCCTGCTTTCTTATACAGTAGAGAAATACTTGCCCAGGGGTGGCACAGCC
Organism: Rhizomys pruinosus; assembly: GCA_009823505.1. Classification (NCBI taxonomy): domain Eukaryota; kingdom Metazoa; phylum Chordata; class Mammalia; order Rodentia; family Spalacidae; genus Rhizomys; species Rhizomys pruinosus. The sequence continues at coordinate 851,797 of VZQC01011667.1, read as the reverse complement.
CACAGTGGGCTGGGCCCTTCCACATCACTCAACAATCAAGAAGAAAATACTCCACAAATGTGACCTCTTCTCAACTCTGCAAAGTCTCTTCCTTCCCAATATTCCCTTGAACTTGGACCTTTTGGGGATAAGGCTGGATTGTATTACAACCTCAGCAGTGTGCACTAATTATAACATTTCGTGTGTCCCCCTCTCTTAAATCACAAAGAAAATATTATAGTTTTAATTTTCATATTAGAAGGCCAGAGGGACAACTCATGAGAGGATATCAGGCAAACAGTTGAATTTGTGTATATTGCTATATTTAACCCAAGGACTTAGGGAAAGGAGTTTTTGTTATCTATTTTATCAGTGACCTTATCCAAGTCATTTAAACATTTTTTAGTTTAGTCAGCAGAGAAGACAGCTCAGTTGGTAAAGGCATTTATGTGGCCTGGATTGCTTTCCTCTTTGTTGTCAAGGTGGGTGATATGACTGAACACACATGCCTTACAAACACAGCAGTTCACTGACATAGACTGTCCAAGGTTAACACTAGGAACTGGCTGTCTCCAAACCCATATTTCCTCCAAAACCAGCGCTTTGTATCCCTTAAAAGAGCCTGATTATGATATCCTCTCATTAGTGTGTGTGTGTGTGTGTCTGTGTCTGTGTGTGTATCTGTGTGTGTGTGTCTGTGTGCATCTGTGTGTATATCTGTGTATCTGTGTGTGTATCTGCATGTGTGTATCTGTATCTGTGTGTGTGTCTGTGTGTGTATCTGTATCTGTGTGTGTGTCTGTGTGTGTGTATCTATGTGTGTGTATCTGTGTGTATGTTGGGGGTACATACATGTGATATGGGTGTGTACATGGACAGGTATTGGTGCAAATGCATGTGACATGTGTGTACCTCTGTGAGTGGAGGCCAGAACTCAATACTGGTGTCTTCCACAACTGCCCTCTACCTTCAGTTTTTAGGACAAGAGCTCTTTGCAGAGCCTGAATTCACGGATTCATCTAGACTGGGTCGGGGAAGAATTCCAAGAGCCCACCTGTCTCTGCTCCCCCCTGGGGTTACAGATGTGGGCTGCCACACCTGGTTTTGCTGGACTTTGGTTTTGCTCAGGAAAGACATGGCCCACCGTGGGCCGGGCCTTTCTGTATTAATTAGCAACCAAAAAACTGCCTCACAGATAGGACCACAGGCCGGTCGGATGGAGGAAATTCCTCTGTTAGGTTTTCTTTTCCCAGGTGTTGGCAACTGAAGCCAACTGTGGCAACCATGACCTAAAACTTGTGCACCTGGGCAAACTTCTAGACAAGAACCAAGCTCCTCATTATAACCCAGTCAGCAGTATGTCTGTGATGGTTATCTGTTTAGCATGCATCAGGAAGAATGCACTTTTGGAAACGTTTCAGGATAGAGTTCCTACAAGTTTACCCAAGGTCAGCTTCTCTCTCCATCTGGTTTCACCTGCTAAGCCTGACTCCTTTCTATCTGGTTTCTATGGTTATTACAATCATCAGCTGGTGTGATGGTTAATCCTGGGTGTCAACTTGACTAGACTAAGGTACAAATAAGAGAAAAAGGATCTTCAGGTTGGACCACCTCAACCCGGATGGCCCACCCCAAATGTGGGCGTTACCTTCTGCCAGCAGGCAGTATTAAATGCCACGGCAGAGAGAGCTGGTCCCTTTTCTCCTATGCTTGCCTCTCTCTCACTGGTGAGTTTGTCTTGCTGCTGTGATCAACCCTTTGGATCCCAAGCATGTACTAAGACCAGCAGATCTCCTGGAATCCATTGGGCCTTCAGCACCAGATTGGGACTACTGAGACATCCAGCCTTGAGGACTAAGCAGTTCCCTGGATTCTCAGCCTCTCCAGTGCGGCACAGCTACTGTTGGACTCCTTGAACTCTGTCACGTGAGCAAATCAATCAATTGTATATACTGTATTCGTCCTGTTGCTTCTGTTTCTTTAGAGAACCTGACTAATACAGCTGGATTCTGAGGGTGGGCGCTTCTTTCCTCTTATCACTTCAGAGATTCCTACTGAACACGTTTAATACAGCTCAAAACACTCCTGGGGCCTCTGTGGCCTGCAACAATGGTTTTGAAAAGAATGTCTGAAGATGAACTCGGTGGTGCACACCTTTAATCAGATCTCTGTGAGTTCCGGGTCAGTTGGGTCTAGTGAGACCCTGTTTCAAACAAACAGACAAACAAACAAACAACAAACAGAATCCCTAAGAAAAATAAAGTATGCTTTGTACCATTACTTCCACTGTGTGTTCATAACTATTCATCACTTGTGATTTTCAACAGTGTTGAAAGAAGACATTTTATTTTAATGTTTGTGGAAATAAAATGTTTTGTTTTTTTTTTTTTTTTGGTCTTTTCAAGACAGGGTCTCCCTGTAGCCCAGCTATCCTGGAACTCACTCTGTAGACCAGGCTGGCCTTGAACTCACAAAGATCCACCTGCCTCTGCCTCCCAAGTGCTAGGATTAAAGGCGTGCACCACCACGCCCGGCTATAAAATGTTTTCTTTAAAAAACATCCTGCTTGATAAAGTTCATATTCCTCAAGATGTTCCTGTCTGTCCTGCAGCCTCCTCAGTCTTGTTTTACCATAAGTCCCAGAGTCCCTGATACTTGTGGGTCCCCTGCATTGTATGCCATTTCCTCTACATGGGTCTCCTCGGGTCTCCCCTCCCCTCCCCTCCCCTTCCCTCTCCTCTGTGAATTCTACTTACTTTTCAAGATACAAATCCCATCACTAGCTGCCCTTATTTCACTGCTAGTGATGTGGCTGTGGCCCTATGATAGAATTTTGGGTTGGTCTTTGTTTCTGGATTTTCCTCCCCATAGGGAAAATGGCAGTGGCTGTTCCAGACTTCCTCCATGCCTCACAGAGCACTGATGCTGGCAGGATGCTCAGCAGACGTCTACAGTGTGAAGTGGTGACACCCAGAAGTGGCACAAGACACACTGGAGCTCAGAGCACCTTTCACATGCACTCCACAAACCAAGAGCTTCACTAATCTCTGAAGTCTTCTGTGGCCCATAGTAGAGGGAATGAGCCACATTTGATCCACTTAAGATAGACCTTAGAGGGTCCCATCTTTGAACCATCTCCCTAATACCTATGTGTCAACTCAATTCACTTTCCTAGGCTTATTCCCCTCACTGAAATTTCATGCTTGGTATTTGTTCACTAAGAGTATCAATAATGTTGGGAATTTCATCGAGATGTATGGAGTTAAAAAGAATTTACAGCTTTATCACACATGTGTGTTGGGGCCCAAGCTGGAGCCATCAATCATGTCTGAATACTTGTCAACAAGGTGAAATAGCCAGATGTCTGATTTTCATGATTTTATAATTCTCCTTGAACAAGTGACAAAAAATGCTCCATCCAGAAAATATGTTTCTCTTCTAATACATGTCACCTCTAAACTACCATTGCCCACATAACAAAATGGCCTAGTGTTCTCTATAACTCCCGCTGCTTGGATCTGCTTATACTCATCCAGTGAGATGTAGGGAAATAGAAAGGGGAACTGAAGGTTGGGTTCCTGATGGTATCAAGAAGGGCAAGCTGGTGACACAGAATGCATCATATATCATCTGAAAATGGGTGAATCACTGAGTGTATGAAATACTCAGTGTGGTTACATAGTCTTGCTTGGATCCTCAGCTCTTATACCCAGACACCATGCCTCTGGGCTCTTTTCAGTGAGAACAGCTTTTAAAGAGTGTAGTATAGCTTAGTGGGTAAAGATATAGTTTGGACTCACAGATGACTGTGTGCATGCAACTTAATCACTGTGAGAGTCTGGATTCTTGCCTGCTAACTTTAATCCATAATAGTATGAGTTCTTAAAATTGACATGAGACTCAAAAAGTAAAATTGAGGGGAAAAATAAGCAAATCATCTTGCATGTAGGAAGCCCATCATTCTTTTTTTTTAAATAATTTTATTTTTGTATGTGTTTTTTGTTAATTTTATTTATTTCGGTATGTGTATGAATGTACTGTCTGCACACAGGTTTGTGCACCCATGTTGTGCAATGCCGCGGAGGTCAGAAGAGGGTCTCGGATTCCCCTGGAACTGGAGTGCTCCTGGATTTGGAGTTACAGATGGTTCTTAGCCGCCATGTGCGTGCTGGGGATCAAACCCGGGTCCTCTGCAAGAGCAGTCAGTGCTCTTAACTGCTAGGCTATCTCTCCAGCCCTGGAAACCCATCATTCTTATCCTATACAAGGATACACAAAATGTAAGCGGTATTCACTCTGTGAGTTCAAGGCCAGCATGGTCTACAAAGCAAGTTCCAGGCCAGCTGGGAATACAGGGAGACCCTGTTTCAAAAAGGCAAAAAGGAATGTATGCTAGGTTAATAAGCATATAACTCTGATGTAGTAGTGGTAATTGGGTCACCCTTTCCTTAAATGGACTGTCCCTTAACACGTGGTCTGTTGAAGAGGCATGGGAGGCACTAACACCTTAAAGGAAGTAAGGCAGACAGGCCAGGCTTGTTTACAACTGAGGGGCCCTTATCAGCTGGTCAAAAAGGTTGTTTTGAAACTTTTCCGATTGGCTCTAGCTATTTGACCTTTAAGATGATTGGCTGTTCCCTTGTGGTTTTTGCCTTTATAAGCTGCTGTAGTGCTTGCAATAAATGAGGTCGGCTGTGACTGACTCTCCCGTCTGTCTGAGTGTCTCCGGAACTTGGAAGGCTGCGAGGTGGGGCAGACTGTCTTCTGGGTGCCATGGGGGGTAGGACCCCGCAGTCTGTATATATTCTTCAGAGTTCTTATGACTGTTTTGAGTATAGGATATCTGATATCAGATACAGAAGACCTTTCCTGCATCCCTGTATTTCTGATGGTGGTTCTAAGGCTGTAATTCGACTAGCATATGATACCCTTTCTGACTTGTCCTTGTAGATCAGAAGGGGGTTGGCCTTGTGTGCTAGGGATAATCTTGATTATGTTAAATGAGGTGAGACCACCCTGAATATGGGTGACACTTATCCCTTGGCTGTGAGACTTGACTGGATGAAAAGGAGAAAGTGAGCTGGGCATCAGCTTCCATTGTTTTCCGCTTCCTGAATGAGGGCATGATACCACCATGACTCCCTGCATGCTGGACTGTGCCTTTGAGTTGTGATCCAAAATAAACCCTGTTCCCTTAACTTCCTTCTGTCAAGTATCTTGCCATAGCAACAAGAAAAGTAGCAAAGGTGGCCTCCGTGATCTCCCCCCTCCATTTCCCTAAGGGAAGGAATATGGTGGTATTTTGGTTTTCCTGATGTGAGTACCAGCTTATCCAAATAGCCTTCAAAAGTACACAGTGTGTTCATATCTCTGATATCCAAATAATGGGGGGGGCAAACAAAGAGGTGGAGGGAAGGACAGAGGAAGAAAAGTAGGAGAGGGAGGGACGGAGGGAGAGAGAGAGAAGGAGAGGGAGGGGAGGGGGAGAGGAAGGGAGGGGGAGAGGGAGAGGAGGGGGAGAGGGAGGGAAGGGGGAAGATTACTGATTTATGAACTGGCTTAGATCTGGAAACTAGGTAAGAGACCACACTTCTCCACTGCTCTTGCTGCTCTTTGTTTTTTTGGTTATATAATGAACACACACTCATTTGATGCCAGCCTCTCTTCTCACTAGGACTGTTTTGATCTGTTACTCATTGCTCCATGTTCCCAAGATTCAGAGATGCAGTCCACTGCCACACTCCTAGAAGCTGACCATCTCTATTGTACTGGGAAGTCGAGTTCCATACTATCTTTCCTGGTGAGCCCCGGCCTAGAAAAAAGTCATTACTCAGAATTTCAACAAAACCAGTGCCCTTCTTATTGCTTAGAAGAGAAGGATGTCATCTGGGCTTTGAGGTCATGAGCTCCGTATTCTTAGAGAATAAACCACAGGAATCCCCCATTCTGTGAGCATCTGTCTTTCAATGTTCTCTACACATTGTGGTGTACGAGTGTCATACCGCCACTTCAGCATGTGGTAGGACCAGCTCCAAGTATCTTTTCCAGGAGATAAAAGCCTTTTGGCCCTTAAATTCTGTTCTTCCTGTGTGGGGCCCACTGATCTGGGTTGGCCAGCTCCTCCCATTCTCTTTGTGTGTATATTTCCTCTTGGTCTCACACTAGACTAAAATTTCCAGTTATTAACACGAGAGCAATGGCAAGAGGCACAAAGATCCTGGAGAGAACAGCCATGATTTTGTGAATTACCTGACTCAAGTCTAAAGATTTCTGGGACTCTAAATACAAAAGAGAGTTCTCCCTTCTGAAAAAGAGAACAGGCTATGTCTGCCAGCCTAGGGCTTCATGGATATCCAAAGGTTTGAGGTCTGAAGTTTGAGGCTCCTCCACTCAATTTGGGTCTCAGGTTATGAAATTGGCACAAGAGACTGTTGAGTCTGTGAATGGAACTTTGCAGGCTAACACCCTTACAATGGAATCCTGGGTCTAATTTTCAGTTTACTTGAGATAAGGATCTCTTTCAATGGAGGTGGGGACATGCTGGCTTTCGCTCTAACAGGTGTCAGTCTGGAGCCAGTCACTTGCTTTTTTTTTTGAATTTTTTGTTTATTATTTTTTAATATAATTCATTTATTAATGTTTTGTGTATTTCAGACATCATTTTTCAGTTCAATTTAGACATATTCCCCTTTCCCTTCCCCCCACCCTACCCCAGATCATGCATTCTGCCTTAAATGTCCTGCATCTTTCTCTCAGTCTTTTTTATTATATGTTTAGGAATTCACATTTTCCTCCTTTAATTTTATAATACTCTAAAATATGAATACATACCATCCACCCATATACAGTAATTACAGAGTCTGAAAGTAAGTGGTGAATTGATTCTAGAGCCCCTTAAGAGATTTACATTGTAGAGCCTGGTGTAGTGGTGCACACCTTTAATCCTAGCACTTGGGAGGCAGAGGCAGGAGGATCTTTGTGAGTTCAAGGCCAGCCTGGTCTACATAGCGAGTTCCAGGATAGCCAGAGCTATGGGGAGACTCTGTCTCAAAAAGACCAAAAAAAAAAAAAAGAGAGAGAGAGAGATTTACATTGTAACAACATAGTTCCTTTCAGATAAACAGAAATATAACAATAATGTTGTTCAGCTTGGCTTTCATCTGGGGATTTGGTGTTAGTATCCACAAATGAGGGAGACAATTCACCACTTGTTTTTCTGGGACTCTGTTACTTCACTTAGCATAATGGCTTTGAGTTCCATCCATTTACCTGCAAAGTTCATGATGCCATCTTTCTTTACCACTGAATAGTACTCCATTGTGTAGTTGTACCACATTTTGTCATCCACTCTTCTGTTGATGAGGGGCATTTGTATTGGTTCTGGCTCTTTACTACTGTGAAGAGAGCTGCAATCATCATGGATGTGCATGTATCTTTGCAGTAGGATGAGTCTTTTGGGTATATTCCCAGGAATGGTATGACTAGGTCAGGTGGTAGGCTCATTTTGAGTCTTTTAAGGGTTCTCCACACTGCTTTCCATAATGGTTGTACAAGTTTACATTCCCACCAGCAGTGGATGAGTGCTCCCCTTTCCCCACAACCTCTCCAGCATTTGGTGTCTTTTGTTTTCTTGATCTTAGCCAGTCGTATCTGAGTGAGATGATATCTGAGAGTGGTTTTAATTTGCACTTCTTTAATTATTAAGACGATTATTATTGTCTGCACGTAAGTGTACCCATATGCAATGCCTTCAGAGGTTAGAAGAGGGCATTGGATCCCCTGCAACTGGAGTTATGGGTGATCATTAGCCACCACCATGTGGGTGCTGGAAATCAAACTCAGGTCTTCTGCATGAGCAGCTAGTGCTCTTAACCGCTCAGCCATCTCTCCAGCCCCCATCACTCGATTTCTTAAAAGCTGTTAAAACCATTAAGAAAAGCAGGCCATCCGCGGAATTTAAAATCATTCTGCCTTGCCTCACATGGTCCCAAGCTTTTTTCCCTCCGTGCCTCCTTCTGTTCTTTGAGATCACCCTGTAGGCCCCTGGTCCCCAGCACCTTCAGCTCTCTGCTCTGCATTTCCTTCTCAACAGTGGCTCATGTGATTCAGGGATCCCAATCCCTAGAGATGTCTGAGGCTACTTTTTTTTTTTTTTTTTGGTGTTTTTGAGATAAGTCTCCCTGTTGCCCCAGCTGGCCTGGAACTTGCTGGGTAGACCAGGCTGGCCTTGAACTCACAGACATCCACCTGCTTCTGCCTCCAGAATGCTGGGATTAAAGGCATGTTCCACCATGCCCAGTAGGGGTACTTCTAATACCAGCTCTTTTAGTTTGAGATACTATAAAACTGGAGTCTGAGCCACAGGCACAAGTGCCCATGTGTGTGGAATGTAACAGAAGAGCTGGAGGAGCTGAAGGGAAATGAATGAGGAAGGTGGAAGGGGTGGGTGTTATGGTGGAAAGTTGCCAGGGGGAGCCCCAGGGAAGTCTGAGAGCACTCTCCCTTCCTGTGCAGAGTTGTTTACTGTTTATGTCTCGAAAATTGTCAGAACTTTCCATATAGGATAAGCAAGAGAAATCGGATTCTCACTGAGAATCAACCCATGTGCATGGACCCCTGAATTTCCATGTTACACAAGGAATTTTCTGAGTAGACGTTCACTAGCATTTGTCCACCAGAACACCGGAGAATAAAGTACAAACTTGGAAGGAGAAAAACCAGCCTGAGAGCATTCAAGCCCCGTGGCACTGTGCACCCCAGCAGAGCCAGGCCTGGAGAGAGGGCTCAAACCAGGGCATGAGGAATCTAATCCATTACACATGACAAATAATTTTAGATTGACTTAAAAAGCATATGAACCAAAATAGTCCTTTCCAATCTAAAAATTGTATTCATTTTACCCTGAGTTGATACAACAAAGACCAGGTGTTGAGTAAAAATGTCTTTCAATCAAGTATGTGATGACAGATTTCTGAAAACATCTGGGAGCTTGATGAAATTTATATTCAGTTTTCCTTCCTGTTCACAGACAGGGAGAGAGGGGTGGGGGAAAAGGAGAAGGAGGAAGAGGAAGAGGAGGAAGGGGAAGAAAAACAGGAGGAGGAGGAGGAGGAGGAGGAGGAGGAGGAGAAGGAGGAAGGGGAGGGAGAAGAGGAAGAAGAGGAGGAACAGGAGGCAGAACGAGAGGGAAAGTGGGAAGTCATTGAGCCAATATGGTAAGAGCAGGAACACAGTCTGCACCCATCCCCTGCCTTCCTCAGCCCTATTCACTCCCAGGCCAGTACTAGGGAGGAAAGCCATGCTGCAGTCTGTAGTGTGGGATAGGAAAGAGAGGCATTTATATATTGAACTTTGACTAAATCGCTGTCCTAAGATCTTTGAATTCTCCTGCTTCAAAGCCTTGAGAAAGTTTCTAAGAGGTGAACAACTGAATTGACCTTTTAGGAGATAGTTCTTTTGTTGTAGGAGATCTGCCTCTCAGTGGAAAAAGAAGAGCCCACCTTTCTGACTCATCCTTCCTTGCTGTACAGGGGCAGAGCAGAGACCCTCTTCTTGTAGGGAGAGTCAGTATGGTCTGTATCCTAGCAGGTACTCCAAGCCACAGGAAAAGTTGCTTTTCCCACAGGCAGAGATGAATTAGTTTAAAATTTTTTTTCAGGGGAAAGTGTCCTTCTATGCAGCGTTCAGGGTAGAAATTTTTTGTTTGGTGAGTGTGTGGTGTGTGTGTGTGTGTATGTGTGTGTGTGTGTGTGTGTGTGTGTGTGTGTGTGTGCCTGATCAATTCACCCCAGAGCATCAGGAACCATAACACTGAAGACTCAGAACTAACTTGTAAACCTGACATCAACTCCAGCCTGTGGGATACTGTAATAAACACATCTTAGACTGTTAGTGTCTACACATACACAGTGGCCACAGATTAATTCAGAATGAAGGTCACCAGCCAGGTGTCCTGTGAGTTCTGATGGGATGGTTCTGCTGAACGTACGATAGCACAGACCGGTCATAACTTGGGGAGCAGCGGGCCTCTCTGGAAAGAGGAGAGAGGCCACCCAGGCAGACCTTAGAGCATCAAGGAAAGGAACTCTGTCCTGTAGAGGGTCGGACTTCTTCTCTATAGTAAAGCCACATTACATTTATATCTGCGTAAAGAAATCAGTCTGACTCTTAGCTTTAGTTTTATGGCCAAGAGTGGATCCAAACTCTTAGAATCACGCATCCCTTCTGATGTCTCTGGGAACTGTACTTCTGAGCCAGGCCTCACCTGTACTATTATTCAGCCACACCAGTATGAATTGGGGAATTAACAAGCTTGAATCAACCCTTATCAGAGAATCTTGCCCTTCAGTTCTTAGGGTTCCAATATCTCATATACACAATGTCAAGCAAACCTCCCAGTTATTCTCATGGCTTCCAATGAAGATGCAGATATGAACACTCTGCTTCCAGTGCTTTGATGTGTTGATTCAAGTGCCCCACATTCATTCACTATTTTGGGTGGAGGGCAAAGTAGAATACGGAGGGAAGGAGGAATCGAGGTCATATGCCCAGGCCAGAAGACCAAGAGCTCCCTGACCCTGTTATAAACAGTAGCTTTAGTGCAAGGTTAAGGAAGAGTCACTGGTCTAGATTCTGTCCATATTGTAAGTCATTATTCCGTTCTTAATGAGCCTCCAAAGAGATACGGAGAGAAGGCTGACTGGGCCTTGGTGAGAGGTGGTGGGAGTGGCTGATTCCAAGGCTTTTCCTACAGGACAAAGTCTGGGGACAGGCTCTTCCAGCAGATATAAAAATTGTTTTTTTCTGGGGCAAGAGTTCCTGCATTATGAAATTTGTGTATAATGCAAAGATACACATGTTAGGGTATTAGTTAAAAGGAATAGTGGCCTTACCCAAGAAAGGAGGGTACTGCCCGAAATGCAGACATTAGTGAAAACCTAAGTGGGTGAGAGGTTTCTATACCAAGAACAGTGCTAGAAACAGAGGCTCAGACACACAGGAAGAAAGAACCAGCAAAAGGGGAACCAGGCCAGGAGGAGTTCTTGATACCCCAGGGTATACTCCCAGGAGGGAGAGCTGGGGGAGCAGGGGCAGGGCAGAGCAGACTTCCCGTAGCACTCTGAGAGGATGCCAAGGGTGCCTGGAAGTTTGATTTTCTTCTTCTTATCTCAAAGTACTTAGTCCAGCTCAAAGCTGACCCCAGCGCCCCAAGTCTCATGAAGCCCAGAAACCCAGAGTGTTCCCAGAGCTGCCTCTTGAGTGCTGTTTACCATCTTTTAGCTGAGATAGCAACAGTTAATGAATCCCATATCTCATCAATTCAAGTTGTTTTTCACCCTTTCTATCTCCCGTTACCCCATTTAATACTGAAATTGAATCCGAGATGAGGTTTTAATTAAAATTCTCATAATAATATACAAAATCCAGAAGATAAGGAAATTAAATTTTAAATACAAATTGTTTTCCCTTCTCTTTTCTCTCCTCATTTCCTGTTGTTTGCTAAGTACAAAGTTTACAAAAACAAAGGGAGACAGAAAGATTTTTAGCATAACAAAGGGCATTACTAAGAAAGGTTTACCTGGGTGTTGTGAAAGTCTGATTGCCTTTTAACTCTTTTTTTTTTTTTTTTTTTTTTTTTTCCAGGAGAAAATGCTACATCTCCTCCTCCTGGGCCTTTTAACTCTTAAATCCAGATATAAATGGGGGGCTAAGTACCATATCCTATATACGGGGGTCATAAGATCTCATCCCTCTCTAGGCTTGATAAATAAATGGCAGTCCAAGTTAGAAGTTAAGTATTTGGGGATTGAAGGATTTAATGGAGGGAAGAAGAAGAGGCCAGTGAAGAGACCCTCCTAACAAGAGAACTGGTCCTCCATTTGCTAACATGGGCATTTTTGGATTATGGGACTCCAGACCCTTTTCCCACAGGAGAGGGTATATGCAGCAGCCAAAAAAGAAACAAAAATAATCTTAGTATGTTTAACTGTCAAATATGTTGCTTTGATTCCAAGATTTTTTTTTTTTTTTGAGACAAGGTCTCCCTGTAGCCCCAGCTGGCCTGGGATTCACTATGTAGACCAGGCTGGCCTTGAACTCAAAGAGATCTGGCTGTTCCTGACTCCCAAACACTGGGATTAAAGGCATATGCCACCTCACCTGGCTCCAAGAATATTTTTAAAAGGACAATGAAAAAGATATATTTGAAAAAAAAAAGATATATTTGTTTCATAGATAATGTCAACATATTATCAACTGAGGAAGAAAACATTTAGAATCTTTTTTATTAATACTTTATTTATGTGTATAGTGTATTGCCTGCATGTGTGTAAATGCATCTGTCTTGTACTATGCCTGTGGAGGTCAGAGGAAGGCATCAGATCCCCTGGAACTGGAGTTAGTGTCAGGATGTGAGTTCCTGAAGCCCAGTGCAATGCTGAGGGACGGCACCAGGTTCCTGCTCCACTCAGCCAGTCTTTGGTTATGGAAAAACAGGCCATCACAGCATACTCAGGAATATTCCACCCTTTTGATAAGCCAAGGACTTATGCAAAGTGCTCTGCCCACACCCACTCTCACTAAATCCCATTCCCACCTTTTCCCTTAAATTCCCAGGCCAGATGCCATTCAGCACTGGCTCTATCTTTTTCTTGAGCCTAGCCCCTGCTACCCTGAATTAAACCTTGTTTCGGAGAGCCTGAACCTCCTGGTCTTTTATTTTGGGGGGAGCGTACCACAACCTAACATCCTGGTGCCTTGTGACTTGGATTGCTGTTTTGCCCCCCCCCCCCCCGGCTCCTCGGGGTAGCTGGTAAGGCCTCTGGTCAAGCTGGTTACAGGGCGCAGGCTAAGACAGCACCCACTATCATTCGGCCAAAGGTACGGTCTCTTCTCCTTACCCTACCCTTCTCTATCTCTGTGTGACTGTGTGTGAGAGATAGTATGCATGCTATGGTATCACGGCTCTTGGGCTATGGAATCTGGAATCTGATTGGGCCCTAATCCACGGTTCTGCTGGGGTTGTTTAATCTCATCCAGCACTCACCACACACGTGGTGACCGAGCTCGGGGTTTATACGTGTGGCCCTCATGGTAAGACCCCTTAAGTCGCCTCAAGGGTGGCCAGCTGGCCGGGCATCAGAGTGAGGGGAGATTTTATCTCCCACCGCTACCTTCTGTGTGACCCTGTGTGTGTGTTTTCCCCCCTTTAACTGCCCCCCTGCCTCAACATTTCCTGTCTGAATTCTAACCTGCTTTCTGCCTCTGTCTTCCCTCCAATTCTCTTCCTTCATTCTTTTTAGCCTCCCATTAAGGTCACAGTTCCTCCATTCCATTTTAGAGCCCTGAGTGCTGGCGTTACCAGGGGTCCCCCAATTTTTCCGTCCAGATTGCCGTCCACTGGGACACCGGGGACAGAATCCACACCCGTTTTTCTCCCCTGTGAATTTCAGGATGCTGATTTTCACAGGCCTGTTGACCCCGTCTCAGAGCCCTCCACGTTAGTTGCATGAACCTCGAGTCTCTGACCAGGGCAGATGCATCCTAGTCCTCAGACAGTGCTTTTGAGGCTAAAAAGACTTATTCCCTTCCTGCAGGTCTTTTTTCTCTCTCCCTCTCTCTCTCTTCCTCTCCTCTCTTCCTTATCCTCTGACCCCTAATATGGGAGCCTCACACTCTCAAGGAGAGGCCCAGGGTCTCACCCCCTTGGAGTGTCTCCTATGCTCTTTAAGAGAACTCAATCTCTCTAAGGAAATTAATCCTTAAGTCCTTAAGGGACTCTGCTCTACTATCTGGCCAGGATATCACTTAGATATTATCTGGCCTGAGACAGGTACCTTATATCCCCAAATTCTCACAGCTTTGAGAGGCTTTCGCCAGCACTCTGGTAGACGGTGGGAATGTCTGTGTGCACAGGCATTCTTTGCCCCTTGCTCATATCCTCTCTATTCCTCCTGCCACCCCCATCAGGGTCTCCTCCCCAATTCTGTAACACCCAGGTTCAGGTCGCAGACCACCAAGGAAGCCTCCTGTCTCCCTCCCTGTACACTAGACCAGAACTCCACATCTGCTTTTGATCTTGACATGGCTGACCTAGGCCCCGCACTGGACCTGCCCCTCCTCCCACCGCTCCAGCCTTGGCTACCCCAGTACCTCTTTCTCCTCTGCCTGCCCCTCCTCCCACCGCTCCAGCCTTGGCTACCCCAACAGTTTTTTTTTCCTCCATCTTTGTTTCCCCCCACAGCTCCAGCAACTGCTCTCCCTTTGCCTGCACTTCCCATGGCCTTTTCTCTGCCACCAGCTACAGTCTCCTCTCCTCCAGACACCTCACCCATCTCCCACCACACCCGCTCCCATACTGATCCGGGTGGACTCTTTCCTCTCCGACAAGTAGCAGGGGCACGTGGCCTAGTCAGAGTCCAGGTCCCCTTTTCCTTGACTGATTTATCACAGTTTGAAAAGGTATTGGGCTCCTTTTCCACAGACCCTGCCAGGTTTATTAAAGAATTTTGTATGCTCACCCAGAGCTATGATCTTTCCTGGCATGATCTGTTTGTGATTCTCTCTAACTCCCTTACTCCTGATTAAGAGGAACAGGTCTGGGCAGCTGCCCAGGCTCACAGAGATAGAGCTCACAGTGCAAACCCTACACTGCGTGTGGGGGAAACAGCTGTACCGAAACAAGACCCAGGTTGGAATTATCAAATCCCAACAGCAGAGGAACACAACCCTAATATCGAGACCAGGAATTACATGATCCCCTGCCTCTTGGAAGTTCTTCAGAAGGCCTCTCATAAATCAGTTAACTATGATAAGCTTCAGGGAGTCATCCAAGATAAGTATGAGAACCCCTCCCATTTTTAGCTAGACTCACCCAGGCTCTGATAAGATACACTAGATATGACCCTGAGTCTCAGGAGGGTACCCTGATGATTAATCACCATTTCATTCTTCAGTCTGCTCCTGATATAAAAAAAAAAAAAAAAAAAACTTAGAAAAACTTAGGCGTTTAGAACAGGGACCAGCCACCCCCCAGGGAGAGCTCCTTGAAATAGCATTTAAAGTCTATAATGGCCTGGAGGAATTGGAGAGGGCTAAATCTCGAGTCCAGCATAGCCAAACCCACCACCTCCTTGCTGCTGCCCTCTGGGCTTCTCCCAGGAGACCTCCTGCCGCCAAGGCACGCCAGTGGAGAGATGAAACTGACTGTGCTGCCAGGGCCCTGTTTCAAGTGTGGACAAATGGAACACTGGTCCCCAGTCTACCCAATGCCCTGTCAACCAAAGGGACCGTGCCCCGTGTGTGCAGAAAGGGGTCACTGGAGGGAGAAGTGATGGTCCTACTGTGCCGATGCACAGGAGAACCATCTCCTCTGAGGCCCTGCCCACACACCATCCATCGCTGTTCATGACATCCTGGGACTGGCAGCTGAAGACTGATACGGCCCTGCACCTCTGTCCCAGAATGCCTCATTCACTATCACCATGGAGGAGGCCAGGGTCAGTGCCCTCATGGCGGGTAAGACTTTTATTTTCATAATAGACACAGGCACTACGTGCTCAGTTCTCCCCTCCTGCTCAGGCAAAACTTTCCCCTCGAAGCTCTCCGTGGTGGGTGTTGATGGAAAAACCCACAATCCTAAGAGTACAGGCCCTGTTCCCTGTGTTTTCTGCGCTATCCCCCTCACCTACTCCTTCTTAATCATGCCCTCCTGCCCTTCTCCTCTTCTGGGTAGAGTTAATGCAAAAACTCTCCTTTACACTTTCCCTCCCTCCCCTGTCCAGTCTTCCTTCTTACTTCCTTCCTGTCACTCTCCACCCAGCTTCTGGGCACTCCTGGCCTCTGAGGTTAATCCTAGGGTGTGGGACACTTCTACCCTGGGGCTGGCCTCCCACCACACCCCAATTCGTATTGCTCTCAAAGATCCCTCTGTCTTCCCTTGCAGGCCTCAATACCCCACTGCTCTTAAACATAGGAAGGGTCTAGGGGGCTGGAGAAATGGCCTAGCAGTTAAGAGCACCAACTACTCTTGCAGAGGACCCGGGTTCAATCCCCAGCACCCAAATGGTGGCTGAGAGCTGTCTTTAACTCCAGTTCCGGGGGAATCTGACGCCCTCTTCTGACCTCCGCAGCATTGCATGACATGGCTGCACAGACCTGCATGCAGACAGTACATTCATACACATAAAGAATAAATGAAATTTAAAAAAAAATAGGAAGGGTCTCAAACCATTATTCCAAGAATACTCAAGGAAGACCTCCTCAAACCTACCCACTCTCCCTATAACACTCCAATTCTCCCTGCTCTTAAGGCAGATGGGTCCTACTGCCTAGTGCAAGATCTCCACCTTATCAATGCAGCTGAAGTTCCTATTCATCCTGTATTTCCCAACCCTTACACTCTCCTGTCCCATATTTCCTCCTCCACAACTCACTTTACTGCATTAGACCTTAAAGATGCCTTTTTTTCCATCCCCCTGCACCCTGACTCACACAGTCTTTTTGCCTTCACCTGGGAGGATCCCAATACTGGGGTGAGTTCACAGCTGACTTGGACAGTTCTCCCTCAGGGGTTCAGGGACAGCCCTCACTTATTTGGTCAGGCACTAGTCTGGGATCTTTCTGCCTTAGACTTATGACTATCCATGGTGCTGCAATACGTGGATGATCTACTCCTTTGCTCTCCCTCCCTTGCCTTCTCTAAAACCCACACTTCTCTCCTTCTCAACTTCTTTGGTGAGAAAGGATACCAGGTCTCTCCTTCCAAAGCCCAACTCTCCCTTCCCCAAGTTAAGGACCTTGGATTCCTGCTCACCCCTGCCTCCCACACCTTAACTATTGATTGCAAAAACCACCTCAAATCTCTACAGCCCCCCACAACTAAGGAAGCAATCCTTTCCTTCCTGGGTACAGCAGGATATCTAAGGACTTGGATTCCTAATTTTGCTCTCCTGGCAAAGCCCCTGTACGAGGCTTCAAAGGGAGATGTCTCTGAACCTGTGGATCCCTTAGGGCCTGTTAAGGCCACCTTCTTCTCTATCAGGAATGCCTCCTTCAAGCCCCTGCTCTCGCCCTTCCAGACCTCACTGCCCCCTTTCTCCTCTACACCTGTGAGAACAAGGGATTGGCTCTAGGAGTCCTAGGCCAGATGAAGGGACCTACATTTGCTCCTGTGGCTTACTTATCTAAGCAACTGGACTCCACCATCTGTGGGTGGCAGCCTGGCCTCCGAGCACTGGCTGCTGCAGCCCTCTAGCCCAAGAAGGACTTCAGCTGACCCTAGGGCAACCCATCACTGTTCTCTCTCCTCTCCGCCTTCAGGATCTGCTCACACACTCTTCTCTGGCTGTTCTGCCACCATCCAAACTCCAACTGTTCCATGCTGCTTTCCTAGAGGACCCATCTCTCAACCTTTATTCATGCTCTCCCCTTAATCCTGCCACCCTCCTGCCCTCACATGAACCCCTACTCATTCCTGTCCAGAAGTACTTCAAGAACTTGCTTACCAGGAACCCCAGATCTCCCTTAATCCCTTGCCTGATTCTAAGTTTACTTGGTTTGTGGACAGAAGCTCCACTTTGAACCCTGCAGGGTCACGTAGAGCAGGCTATGCCATTGTCTCTCTGCTGGACATCATTGAGAGCAGACCCCTCCCCCCTGGAACCACCTCTCAGAAGACAGAACTGGTGGCTCTTACTGTGTCGGGGACACAGGTGACCATATATACTGATTCTAAATATGCTTACCATATCCTCCACCACCACGCAGCCTTTTGGAAAGAAAGGGGACTCTTTTTTTCTAATTTTATTTATTTATTTATTTATTTATTTATTTTTCATGTGTATGAGTGTACTGTCTACATGCAGGTTGGTGCACCCATGTCGTGCAATGCCGCAGAGGTCAGAAGAGGGTGTCGGATTCTCCTGGAACTGGAGTTAAAGACAGTTCTTAGCTGCCATGTGGGTGCTGGGAATCGAACCTGGGTCCTCTGCAAGAGCAGTCTGTACTCTTAACCACTGAGCCATCTCTCCAGCCCAGAGAGCGGGGACTCTTAACCACAAGGGGTACCCAGATCACCAATGGCCCCCTCATTCTCCAGCTTTTAGAAGATTCTTATCTCCCTTCCAAAGCAGCTGTTGTTCACTGCAGGGGTCATCAGCATACAGCTGATCCCATACCACAGGGCAATGATTTGGCAGACTGTATAGCCAGAGAAGCTAGCCAAACCCCTTTCAGAGCCTCTAATATCTCTTTCCTGACCTCTGCTGCTTTTTCCCCCTCTTATCCCCATAAGCAGTACTCCACCTCTCTGCTCTAGGTGCCAAGCCAGGACCAGATGGATGGCTAACCCTTAGGGACAGATACTGTCTCCCTGCGGACCAAGCCCTCCCTATTTTGACTAGATTGCACCAGATTTTCCACATTGGGCTGCATGCACTCTACAAGTTTCTGGACCCCCTCTATCACCCCAAACTTTTCCAAATTATCACTGATGTCTCTCACTCTTGCTGTGTCTGTGCCTCTGTCTCTCCCCAAGGGGGTGAGAGACCCTCTCTCCTTTAAGCCTCACCAGCACCAAGGCATTCTCCCAGGGGTCGACTGGCAGATTGACTTTACACACATGCCCCCTTGTAAGGGTGTCATGTATCTCTTAGTTTTAGTTGACACCTTTTCTGGCTGGATAGAAGCTTTCCCTACTAAGAAGGAAACATCAGATGTTGTTGCTACTCATCTGACACAGCATATTCTCCCACACTTTGGCCTTCCTCTCAGCCTCCAATCAGATAATGGTCTACCATTTGTCTCAAAAGTGACCCAGTCAGTCTCTCAGGCACTGGGCATCACTTGGAAGCTTCATGTCCCTTACCACCCCCAATCATCAGGAAAGGTGGAGAGGGCCAACTCACTCCTTAAGGACCAACTGACCAAGCTGTCTCTGGAGCTCCATCAGTCATGGACCTCCCTCCTTCCCTTGGCCTTAACAAGGCTCAGAGCCATTCCCTGAGCACCTTCCTTTCTCAGTCCTTTTGAACTCATGTATGGCCAGCCCTACTTACTAAGTAATTTTCCACTACAGGATCCATCCCTCCTTCATGATTACCCACCTGCCTTCTCTCTCCTAAGACAACTCCTTAGGGAACACGCAGACCACATCATCCCACAGGCTTCTAAGGATCCAGTACCTGGCATTCTACAACCTGGAGACTACGCCTTCCTCCACTCTACTACCAAGAACACAACCCCTGGGGCAGCTCTACAGCCGTTGGCTTGGACCTTACTTGGTGATCCTGTCCACTCCTACTGCAGCTAAGCTCCTTGGAGTCCAGGGCTGGATACATCTCTCTAAACTGAATCCTGCAAGGACTCCCAGGAAGTACTTGGCCACCGCAACTGGCCATCTAAAACTTAAGATCCAAAGAGTCCCATTCCTGCCCCCTATACAGGAATAGTCATATCATTATGTGGTGGCTAATTTTCTTTGCCTTCCCATGGTACTAGTGCCTGGTCTTACTCTTTACACTCCAGGGGAGATCCAGGCACACCTAGGAGCTCGAGAAACTTGGGTGGGGTCTTTAACTGTCCACCATCCCAGGACCAAGTGGGTAGCTATGTTGGCAGTTTTAGTGGGCATCAGTCTGGTCTCTGCTGTCGTAACCACCAGGTTAGCTGTGGGCAGTTTGGAACACGCCCTTGTCACACCTCAGCGTTTTTCCCAGGAACTCCAGCAACTGAACACAGAGCTTGTAACCACTGTGCAAACCACTGCTCAGTCCATCCAGATCCTACAGCAGCAGCTTTCCTCTTTAGCAGAGGTCACCCTTCAGAATAGGTGGGCTTTGGATTTGCTTACAGCTGAAAAAGGGAGAACCTGCCTTTTCCTAGGAGAAGAGTGTTGCTACTATGTCAATGAATCAGGAAAGGTGGAACAAAATATCCTCCGTTTGCAGAAAGTAGCACATAACCTGTCCCAGAGGACCCTTAATGGAGAGGGCCCCTCCAGTTGGGGTCCCTGGGTGGCAATCCTTCCCTGGCTAACGCCTTTACTAGGCCCACTGATAGTGCTAGTAATTTTGTGTATGGTGGCCCCATGCCTTTTATGATATTTCCAAAACCAAATCCAATGCCTCACTCATACAAGATTTAACCAGCTTCTTCTCTCAGTTGCAGATGGAAAAACTGCCTACCAACAACTGGTCACTGCTGACCCAGATCGGGCACTGGACACCTAAATCAATTAAAGATGATAAATCACGTCTGACTTTCCAACCTAAATTCCCCACTCCCATGCTACCCATGTTCAGCTCTGGAGTTACAGAAGAAAGACCTCCACCTTTTTCCTATTAAAAAACAAACAAACAAACAAAAAAAAAAAAACAAAAAAAAAACAAAGGGCTGGTATGTCAGGATGTGAGTTCCTCAAGCCCAGTGCAATGCTGAGGGATGGCACCCAGGGTCCTGCCTCACTCGGCCAGGCTTTGGTTTTGGAAAAACAGGCCATCACAGCAGGAATATTCCACCCTTTTGATAAGCCAAGGACTTATGCAAAGTGCTCTGCCCACACCCACTCTCACTAAATCCCATTCCCACCTTTTCCCTTAAATTACCAGCCCAGATGCCATTCAGCGCCAGCTCTATCTTTCCCCTGAGCCTAGCCCCAGCTACCCTGAATTAAACTTTGTTCCAGAGAGCCTGAACCTCCTGGTCTTTTATTTGGGTGGGGGGAGCGCACCATAACCTAACAGTTAGAGATGATTGTTAACCACCATGTGGGTGCTGGGAATCAAACCCAGATCCTCTGCAAGAGCAGCCAGTGTCTTACTCACCAAGCCATCCCTCCATTCCAAGACTTAGAATCTTAATTTAGGAAAAGAATCACTGAATGAAAATCATTAGGTTCATTTTGAGGGGAGACTTGGCACAGAGGGGAGAAAATGTCAGGACTCTGATGAGAAGGAAGTTGGGTTTATTTCAGGCATGGTGGCTGGCCTGCCTGTGTCGGGATTAGGATGACCAGCAAACAGAATGTCCCAAAGTGAGTTTTTATACCCAAGCACACAAGGACGTGGGCTTATAATTAAATGGGTTTGAGAAGGTGGGGGAATGGGAGTAGGTGGACCTGTGGCTGGGATCAGTAGAAGCATCTGGAGATAAACTGAGGCTAGTCACTGATATCAGTAAGAGCCTGATTGGAGCAGCTTTCTTGGAACTTCGGTTGGCTTTCTAGAAAATCCCCAACATAGGTGGGCTTATGACCTTACATTCCACCCTTTTGTGTCATAGGGATGGGGAGGACATTTTTCATTCTAGCTGCTTTGCGAGGGGGCTAATGACACACACAAGAGGGTGAGATGCTTTATACTTGGGTGTAACCACTGTCAGCAGGAATGAATTTGTATTTGTCTGAAGGAAGAGCAAGCAGAAATTGTTTAAAACTAATATAGGTCAGTTGTTGGATAGGGTCTTGAAAGCATCAGATAAAGGCACCGAGCTATTATTAGGATGAGGGATGAGGCCTAAGGTTACTTGGGAGTCCAATTAGGGGATACAGCCATGGGAGGTATGTTGTCTAGGATTCCCACTCTGAGGCTGGGAGGAAGACACAGTTTTGGCATACCCAGCCTTTGGCACAGACCAGGCTGCTAAGAAACTCAAGAAACTAGCTACTTTTTATCTTTTTACTAAGATCTGAAGTTTCATACTTGAAGTACAATTTCTCAGGCCTTGGTGATTATTTTTTTCTGGTTATACTTTCCTTTTGAATGTCTAAGGTAGTTAGCCCAGATTAACCAAGGTTTTTGTGTTCTCAAGGTCAGTGGAGGATCTGGTCCTCAGGGGTCACTCAGGTTTTGGGGGGAGGGAGCTCCTGGCTCCTTTTGGCTTTTCCTTTACCAGTTCCATCCACTCCAGGACAAAGTCAGGTCTTGCTAGACCAGGCTTCCCTTTTTGAAGCATGAACAGACTTTCCTCTTTATAGACTGGACACTGGCTGAAGTCCCATTGGATCTCCAAGACCTCCCTGCACAGGAAGACTGGGGACTCACATTTGCAGGACATTTCAAGAGATGCCCCCATGCATAGTCCCCTGGGTCTTAGTTGATCTCTGAGGGTACAGAATAAAACTATCCCTTAAGTCCCTCAGCTGAATTTGTATGGACATTAAGTATGGTCATTAACAATCCAGAAGGCTGAGTTACACCAGCCTGATACCTTTCATTATTGTATAATATTTTAGATATGGCTTGGACAAAAGCTCAAGCAGCCTTTTATAATACTGACTTGAAGAGAAATTTAACACCATAGGTTGAGCAGGCATAGCCCAGGAGAGAGAATTAAACAGTTTCAGGCCTATCTTAAATGTAAACTCTTTACTACAATTTATTATCTCTTTCTTTCCCAGATCCCCATATCCTGATTTATAGTTCTCCCAGAAAGGCAGGAGTAATATAACATAACTTAAAAAGGAAATAAGCTGATAAGGGTTACCAAACCCATCCAAACTGTCTCCTTTTGGACTGTATGCAGCTAGTTTAGGGGGGTAGAACATAGCTTCTTTTGAGCCAAATTATAATATTAGATCAGAGGAAATATCAAAAGTAACACTTGCATGATACAGAGAAGCATAAAGTACATTTTTCAGTAGCCACAGGTAACCCACTACTTGTCTATGTCCGTTTAATTAATACTCTGTAACAGGGAGTCCAGTACAAGCCAGGAGTGGACTGAAAACTAACAACAACTCTTTTACTAAACCTTGAAATGCCATGTGATGTGTAGATAAAGCTTGGGCAAAACCTGGACACTTTTAAATAAACCTTGACCAGATATACATTTTGATTCTTAAAGTACTTGATTCAACCTTAGAAAATTAAGCTTAAACAGATTGACCCTTAGTTGTGAAGAAATACTAAGAAGCATTCCCATAAAATAAATACTGTGGTTAGACACAATGTCATAACAAACTAGTTTCAAAACCAAAACTTTAGAGCATTTTCAGAAATGTAGTAAATATCCCTAACTGGGTTTCCAACTTAATGAAAGATGGAAAATGAGATGGGCCAGGTAAACTCCATTTCGTTCAGAAATCATGATTTCTGACCTTAACCTAAACCTCGGCTGTGCTGGGATTGAAGGCCTGCTAGGAGTAAAGGTGTGGCCCACTGCAATAGGAGTGGCCAGACCAGCAGGATAGAAGTTCAGGCCCAGGGAGGCATGTTTGCTTCCAATGAGGAGGAAGAGGGCAGCGGGACAGCTAGGAAATCACTGCAGGAAGACAATAAAGCCCAATAGCTATCCCAGGCTGCCCTCTCTCACCCCTGGAGGCAAGAAACAGGGCTGGCCCAGGCCATTCTGGTATGCAGCACCTTGACTGACCCAAGTGAAAGAGCCCAGATGGGTCTCCAACCATCTAAACAGAAGCACAATTGCTATGCTCAGGAATTCCCATACTCCAAAGATCTCCACCCAAACCAGACCAAGATATACACATGCCTCTGTCTCCTGAGTGCTGGGAGACAGTTTAGACACCAAAGAAATATTAGGACTTCAGAGTAAGAATAAGTAAAGCTTACAAACAGTTATCCAAACACATATAATTTTGCAATAAAATAGACCAGTCATGTGATGGCTTTAGATAATATTGCCTAGGACTTTAGTTGCATGCATGTGAATAAATAAGTAGTACTTTTGTAGAATAATAGATATTTAAAGATATTTTTAGGGTATCTGGGTTATTCCATTAAAATATTTATATTTCTGATTAAGCATGCCAGAATAAAAACTAGTAATTTTTGTGCACACAATGAAAAAGGAAAACTTGGTGGCCACAGCTTAAAATTGTTTTGAGTCAAGACAAAGATGACATAATTACATGAGATCTCTCTGCAGTTTCTCTGCATGGTAATACATTAGATGTTAACACATGGAAACATATAAAGACATGACATCACAGTGAGTTTTAAATGACATAAGAAAATGATGGCCATACATAGGCAGTAGCCGGAGAGGAAAAACCTGGAGCGGAGAGCCTTAGAGTTGAGGTTTGGGGTGTTGGTGATGCCAGGGTTGAAGGGAGGGATTGGGGTTTGTCAGACTGGAATCAGATGTGTACTGAGCTGAGGATCCTTGGGAGACAGAGAACCTGGAAATAAATTTGTAGTGAATTAAACTTTAAAGGATAGAAGAAAAAACAATGAAGTGGAGGTGCTGAGTACGGAAACCCCAAAGAGCAAAGCAAAGGAATGGACGGCCTCGCACCAAGGGAGCTCATGTCAGTCACCACCTGTGGCAACTGTGAAAGTGAAGCAGTGTCCTTGGTACAAGCTGCTGCTGGAAATGGTCTTCAAATGCTTGAAGACCATTCTCCAGGTACTTCGGCAGTTTTCAAGATGTTAAAGAACTTGGAGGTCTGGAGTGCCATTCAGTGGGCACCGACTTACTGTCCAGGGGGTAGGGAAGCCAGGAAGTGCAGAGCCAGGAGAGTCAGAGATGACTGCTTGGAATGAGAGGAACCCACAGTTAAAGACAGAGAGAAGGAGAAAATGAGCTAGTTTGGATAGGAGGTAACAAGTCTCAGGAGGGCAAGTTATTAAAATGGAGGAGGAAGAGAGAAGGAGGAGGAGAAGGAAGGAGGAATAGGATTGCAAGCCTCTCTGTGTTATCTGGGAATGTTGTGTTTTGGGATCAGGTTTATGTGCTGCTTCTGGGATGGACTTTTTCAGCTTTCACCTGAGACCTTCTTCTCCCACTGGGTCTCAGGTGTGTCCTGCATGTTTAAGGAAATGTGAGGGGGCTCAAGACACAGGGTGATCAACCCTTTATGTGTGTCTTCCAGGATGAGCCAAAAGTTCCTTGTGACCCAGGAACAGGGTATGTAGGATTTCCCTGTGAGGTGGGTGCACATCCTGGGAGGTGCCGCCTGACACCTGCACCCCATAAGTGTGTGGGGAGCAAGGGCCTCTTGTCTTCAGAGCCCCTATGATGAGGCACTCGTAACGTTCCTGAGTTAAAGACTGTGAGGTTGCAAGAAGTCACGACGAGGAGGAAGGGAAAGGACAGAGAGCCAGAGTGAGTGAGCGAGAGCAGATGGCCAACTGAACGAGAAGGAGGTTACTGGGCAGAAGGCATCCCTGTCTGGCTGGTATTCCAAATGAGTTCTTCCCACTTCACGTGGCGTCCCACTGTCCGAAGTGGGGAGAAAGCCCTAAGGGGAGAGAGGAGCCAGAAGGGGAGAGAGTCACCCGACGTTCCAGTGAGCGAGCGAAAGTGGACCTTTGGGATCTACGAATGACTTGAGGGAGAGGTGACCACTACAGGAAAGGAGAGACAGAGAGACAGAGACAGAGAAACAGAGAGAGACAGACTTGGGGAGAGAAACAGAGAGATGCAGAGAGACTTGGAGAGAGAGAGAGACAGAGAAAGAGAAACAGATTTGAAGAGAGAGGGAAAGGAGAGAGAAAAGATTTAGGTAATGGAACAGTACCTTTTGGACGAAGTTAGATCCATGGTGGAGCAGAGCCTGTACCTCAGTCTTGAACCCTCCCTGAGTGCATGGCACTAGATGTTAAGTTCATTTTGAGGGGAGACTTGGCACAGAGGGGAGAAAGAGTCAGGACTCCAATGAGAAGAAAGTCAGGTTTATTTCAGGCATGGCGGCTGGCCTGCCTGTGTCCTGTGTCGGCATTAGGATGACCAGCAGGCAGAATGTCTCAGTGGCAGTTTTTATACCCAAGGAAGTGGGCTTACACTGAAGTGGGTGTGGGAAGATGGGGAATGGGCATAGGTGGATCTGTGGCTGGTATCAGTAGAAGCATCTCGAGATAAACTGAGGCTTGTGACTGGTATCAGTAGGAGCCTGATTGGAGCAACTTTCTCAGAACTTCTACCACAGTTGGCTCCCTGGAAAATCCCAACTTAGGTGGGCTTACAACCTTACAAAAGTCCCTTCATTTGCATTTCTAGGGGAATGTTTTTCAGGTGTGTGGGACTAGAAACTCAGAAGCCAGCATGAAAGAAACACTTAGAAGCTGATTTGCAGAAAAGCATTGGTTCTTCCCATGGACCAGAAGGTAACTAAATGCAGGATAAACCCCCAACAGCTCTCCCTTCATTCTGTGTCCTTCTCCTTGCTGTGGATCACCTGCTCACCCTCCAGGTCAGCATGGTCCTGGCTCCAGGGAGGTCTGTCTAACTTATCTCATCCCCTCTCAAGGCTGAAGGCACAGAGACAGAAGATTGTCCTTTCCTCTTGAATCACCCTGTATTCCCAGAATAGCAGAGTTCATAAGAGACTACACTCCACTCTGAGGGCAACCACCCATGAGGCCCTGACCTTATCCTGAGCAGAAGTCACCATCTCCTGGGAACCACCTAATCCCCAGGAGCAACAAGGACTTCTTTAGACTATCTTGCAGGACCAGAGATTGCTCAGCGATGACTAAGACCACCCTCAACCAGGACTACTTAAATACGCTTACTGCTTGCCCTCTATTTAAAGTAGAGCTTCTAGTGGAACCCAAAAGACTTACTTAAAGCCACTGGGCCCTTTTATTTGTTTCTCTTTTCAAAGCAGCTACATTGTACTGAACAAATCTCCTTCCTCTGCTTTACACAGATTTCTCTTTGTGTGTGTGTGTGTGTGTGTGTGTGTGTGTATGTGTGTGTGTGTGCATGTTGTGACGTGTGCATGTGTACAGCGTCAGTGTGTGAGAGGAATAAAGGCCATGCGAGGCAGGTAAATCTTCAGACAACATGGTACCTGTGTGGAATTCTGGGAGGACTTAGTTAAGATGGCTGCTACCTGATGTTGGGAACCTTGAGTAAACGAACATGATAGTTATATAACTTGTTTATAACTAGTTCTGGCCAGAAGCCACCTTCCTGTGATTCCCTATATAATGTCCTTGGGACCACAGGTACATGTTCTTGCCTGGAATAATGCATGTTACATTTGTGAGCTGTTTCATACATCTTCTTTAAACCTCCAGTCCCCTCCAACCTTCTGTCCTTAGCCCCAGAACTCAGTCTCTTCAGTGTGTGTGTGTGTGTGTGTGTGTGTGTGTGTGTGTGTGTGTGTGTTTCATGCTTGTGAGTGTTTGAGTGCATGTGTCTATCTGTGTGTCTCTGGAGTCTTGGGCAGGGCATGGGGTATCTTCCTTGATCTTCTCTACCTTATCACCTTGGGGCAGTGTCTTAGATACTTTCATTTGCTGTGACAAAAACATGGACAAAAGCCAACTTGAGGAGGAAAGGGTTTGTTTGATTTACAGCATAGCCCGTCATCAAGGGAAGCCAACGCAGGAACTCAGGCAGGAACCTGGAGCACAGACTATAGGACAGCTGCTTCCTGGCTTGCTCCTTTGGCTTGTGCTCAGCCTGATTTCTTTTTTTTTTTTTATTTTTTTTTTTAAATTAATTTTTATTGATGCTTTGTGCATTTCATACATTTTTTCCAATTCAGTTCAGGCTTGTTTCCCTTTCCCTCCCCCCCACCCTCACCCCATCCCAGATCATGCATTCTGCCATAACTGTCCTGCATCTTTCTCTCAGTTTTTTTTTTCATTTTTAGCTATAAGTGATAATCCATGAGTACAAGCATCCTTCATGCAAAACCTATCTGCAGGCTGTTGTGCCCAAACACCTACAGCCCCACCATCCAGTGGGGGGTGACAGGTTGTTTGTTCAATCAAGTTGATCAAATGAGTGTCCAGACTACATTGCTGTAGTTTCACCATTCACCCCAATTGCAGCCCTTACATTCTACCACGCCCCCTCTTCCGCAGGTTGTTCCCTAGGCTTAGAAAAGGGGCACAGGTGGATGAGAGGTAAAACAGTCCACTCTCTCTGGAGCTGTTGACTTGGACTCTGGTCAATTCTGGCTGTTTCCTTTCATGGGCTGACAGTTTGTCCCGGAATAACCTTTCGATCCTACTAATGAAGAACAAGCAATTAGATATATAGGTATTTAAGCAGCACTAATAGTTATGGTAGGTTACTTTAGCATAGACACATGTTTGGATATGTTAATCCATGAATTACAATTTTCCCCCCTGTTAAATATGGCAGGGTCTTACTGTGGCTTATAACATCTAACCTGTAGAGGATGTAAGCTTGTGGCATCAGCCATGGGTTATTTCTCCAAGGGGAGAGCCAATAGCCAATTAGATTTGGGATATACAGGCACATGGCTGCCTCTGCTGCACAGTATTTCCAGGCAGGTGAGGTGTAGCTGGTGCTGACGGTGGAGTCTTGCTTGACTCAGGGAGACCCATATTTGCTTTATTGGTTTAGTGGCCTTTGGTAACACTCTCTGGCATTCCAGAGGCCATCTGTACACTTGCATGTGTGGTCTCAATACATCCCTCCCATGTCCCAGGTCTTCGGCAGCAGGGTCTTATTGCCTCTCCTCCTGTAGGTATCCCAACTTAGAGGCAAGGAGCCCTTACCTTTTGTGGGGCCTTGGATCCCCTGGCCAACATCCACCTGGTAGAACAATCCATTGCTGATGTCAGAGCTCCTGTATTAATATATTTTGCCTGAGTGCATAGCCCTAGGACTTTAGTATTATATTTGGTTCTGAACAGAGAGTAATCCCTTCCACAGTTCCCATGTCTAGTAGTCAATTAAAGAAAGCAGTTTTACCGGTTTTATAAGAGATTACCTCTACAATAGTTGTCTCCAATTTACAGTTGGGGAGCGACCTCATCATTGTCATATTTCTCCTTGTTCTATGGGTGGGAAGGCAAGGAAGTCTCTCATATCAGAACCTTTGTGGCACCTAGAAGGTAAGTTTCATTAGGACTCATTATAACTAGTTGTTACATGTAGGATCCACAGAGGGGTTCGATGTTCATGGCAATCTGAGGCTTTTCTTCCTTTGAATGTTCAGACGGGTCAGCCTTTCCGTTGCCACTTTTTGGTACATCCTACTCAATGCAAACCTGTATCTTTTCTTTCTCAGCCGTTAAGTTGGTGACGTTTTGTCCTGTTGGAACAAACAAATCTTTTCCCATAGTTAGTTTTAAGATTTGAATTGCAGGGGTTTGATGAAAAGGTTTCATGTCTTTCTGTATCCCCCCCCCTTTTTTTTAGCGTATGAGTCTCCAGAAGACAGTTGTATTATACATGACTATAGGGTGGAGTCAAGGCACAGATTTCATCAAATTCACCCATGTTGTTTTGGGTGACTATATATGATTAACTTGGGAAGCAAACTTAATTTTTACGTTAAATCATCTTAAAGAGAATGCTACAAGGTGATACTGTACAACAGAGAAATTATAGAGAACATTTGTATGTGCCAATCCCAAAGTTCTTGCTCTACAGATTTTATGTAAAGCAAATGTGGGCAACAGCGAATTATATCTCCATTTAATTCAGATGCATTACCATATTTATCAGATTCTGTAAACCAATGTTGTTTAATATACACATGTTTACTTTTACTTTTACTAAGTCCTAAAACACCATGTGTCCTGTAGACAGTGTCTAGGCGAAACTGGGTACTTGCTGAGCTCACGTCAATTAAATATGCCTTAATCGAATATACACCCGTGTCCACTGGACCACATGCACAGAGGGGGTGCACCCACAGCAGGCTGGACCCTCATACATCACTCAACAATCAAGAGGATGCCACACACACATAGCCACAGGCAGATTTAATGGGGACGATTCTTAGTTGAAGTTCCCTCTAACCAGTTGTCAAGTTGACACTAAAGCTGTCCAGCACAGAATGGGTCAGTCACTGAGTCAGAAAGTCACTGTTTAGGAGAGGCTGGCTGGCCAGGGACCTCCCTAGATCCACCTGTCCCTGCATCCCCTTGCCCTTAATGCTGGGATTGCAGACATGTGCAGGCATCCCCAATGAAGCTGGGAATTTAAACTCAGGTCCTTACACTTGCACAGGAAGTGTTCTTCCCCACTGAGCCATATCCCCAGCCCTGGATTCTTTCTTCAATTGTTTTATTGGAGCATAAACAAGCCTCACTTTTCGAAGCTATCAGCAACCAGGATTTCACCCTAAAATCTCTGGTTATGGCATATGTAGTCAAAAGGCAACTCTTGCTGGTGTAGAGTCACAAGCCTACTTATAATCTATCATGATAACTCATGGGATAAGGAATTCATGAAGAGGTCTGGGAAGATGGCTCCACAGTACGTGTCTGCCACGTACACATGAAGAGCTTAGGTCACGTCCATAACTCATATAAAAAAGAGTAATGGAGTGGAACAGGGGGTAGAAAGAACATTAATACATGCCTCAATTCTTACCAGTGAAGCTTCCTCATACAACAGATGGTTATTAACTCAGAAAGTCACAAATGGCCAATGCAGAAAGAATAAGAGACTGAAGAGTACTTATTCCTGAATAGGACACCTTTTCTTTTTTTTTAAAAGGTGTGGGCACCACCATGCCCAGCTTAAAGACAGTTCTTAGCTGCCATTTGGGTGCTGGTAATTGAACCCAGGTCCTCTGCAAGAGCAGTTGGTGCTCTTAACCACTGAGCCATCTCTCCAGCCCCTTGTATAGGACACCTTTATCAAACCTCTACCACCCAGGGCTCAGGGATCATTGCAGAATAGGGGACAGAAAGATTGCAAGAGCCAGAGGTGGTGGGTGACCACAGGGAAGCAGGGCTTTCCAGACAGTTGGACAGTTACTCATATGAACTCACAGCGATGGTGACAGCATGCACAAGAGCCATGCAAGCTCAAGCCAGACAGAATCCCAGCATGGAAGGGGGGATATGGATAAGAAGCCCCAACATTAGCTGAGAAACTATTGGCAACTGAAAATTTCTAGGGGAGAGAGAGAGAGAGAGAGAGAGAAAGAGAGAGAGAGAGAGAGAGAGAGAGAGAGAGAGAGAGAGATTCAATTGTGTGATGCGATATGGGTTACCAGGGTCTGCTGGATAGATCCACACCAAAGGACATTTAGGAATGCAAACTTGACTCACTAGGCCTTAAAATATATGACAGAGTATGTAAAATCTGGCAGGAGGCTATCAGAGGGGTACAGGTAGGGGAGGGTCCTAAATATAATTGAACTATGATGTTGTATAAAACTCACAAAAATTCAATTAAAAAAAGATTGAGCCTAGTGACATGGTTGTAATCCCAGCACTGGGGAGGTGGTGTCAAACAGATCCCAGAGCTCACTGGGTGATCGGCCAAACCTGATCACAGAGTTCCAGGGCCGATGGGAAACCCTGACTCCACGAACAAAGTGACAACTCCTTAGGAAAGACACCCGAGGTATCCACAAGCAGGTGCACAGCTCCACACACATGCACCACATGGTACACACACACACACACACACACACACACACACACACACGGGGGGGGACACTTGTTGGGAATGACAAGGGTAGGTCAGCTAATGACTTGAAGAGAGAGAGGAAACCGTGAAGGGAAAGGCCTAGAACAATTCCATTATGCTGTTGTGAATTCAGGACACATTTGTTTGTTGTGTGTTTGTTTAAACACAACCTCATTCTGAAAGTAATTTGAGGAAGTCCTTACACATAGCACAGCAAGATGAAAAATAAAAATAAATTATAAAACTGGGGCAAAGAGAAAATAAGCCAGGATGAAAACAAAAGAATGTCATCAAGCAGAAAAGCCTGCTGTGAAGTTCGGCTTGATTATTCCAGTTGGACTGCAGCTTGGTAGAATGCACTATTCTTTTATAGGTGGAGGCACAGAGGCCAGTTCCAGAATTAGCATTTGAGCTCATCCAAAACCTTGTACATATGCATAGAGATTTGTCCCTAAGGTAAAACAGTCATTTATACTGCTGCCCTCAAATTCTCTTTTAACCCTTGGTTTTCATTTGATCTGGCAGAGTGTGCATGAAAAAAAGCCACTTCAAAGTCAGCTTGATGTTTTGTAGATGCTGTATTCACCCACTTCTTCAGCAATGATGTATTGAATTCAGTTTTCAGCAGACATTTGTTTCCACTTTATGTTGAACAGAGCAAATGAGATGGGAAGAAGAAACACAGAGTCTCACCTCCTGTGGGCGTGTCCAAATGCTCACAGGGTCAGTGGAGCCAGCCCTTCATGCTCATGAGATCCCAGGACCTCAGTCCCAGCTCTGCCTTGAATGTAGCTCATGTAAAGAATCCTCACAAGTTCCCACAAAGCAGGCTGTCATATACTGGTCATGACCCTGTGTCACAGGTTTCCACAGAAGACCCCCAGTGGTCACCTACTCTCTCGTGGGACCTCAGTTAGGGACCGAGGAGAAATACCCTTGCAAGGAAGGGAGGCATCTCTAATGACCTAAGACATACTTTTCAACACTGTTGCACTGGGGACTGAGCTTCCAAAACAGGGAGTTTCAGCTGACACCCTCAACCCATATCCAACCCATACCTCGCCCTTAACATATTCCCCACCACATGGTGTCTGAGGAGAGCAATGTGTATTTGTTTCACTTACTGTGCAGGAATCACACTGGAAGCACTCTTCCTAGGACTCAGTTAACCTTACACAACCTTCCCATGTCCATTCTACAGATGAGGCTAAGCTTCATGCTTGTGTAACTCCCTCCCAAAACTGACGCTGGGCTGTCACTGGGACTCACTAACAGGATGTAGTGGGAGCTGTGCTGTATAACTTCCTGGGCTAGACAGACAAGTAACTGTAGTTGCCCTCTTGTAGAAAGTTCTCTTGAAACTCATCTGTCATTCTATGAGTGGCCTGTACCTCATAAAAATAAAAGCCATATGAAGGACTGAGGCCCTTGAGTCATCAGATCCAGCACAGCTCCCCATCGATATGACGTGTGCTGCTAAACAGGCCAGTCATAGCTTGCAGACTGAAGCCCAGCGGGGGCCTCCCATGGCTGAACCCAACAACAAGCATGTCATAGAGAAAAACTACCTGAGAAGTGATGACTGGTGTTTGGTTTAAGCCTCTCTGCTTTGGGTGGCTTGTTACACAGTAACAGATAATTAAAATAGCCAGTGTTTGTTGTGCTCTTTGTCTGGTAAAGACACCCAAAATGGCCCTATTGGCCTTCTAAAGACTTGAAGGTGTGCAGCTAGGGTTGGCTGTGGAAGGTCCCAACCCTCTAACAGTTCTGCTTTCTATGCAGGAGCGAAAGGTAATTCTTGCAGCAATTCTGCAAGGCAGAGAGTCTCACAAAGTACGTCTTACTCAGAGACTGCTTTCACCCTTCTCGTCTCATCCGAAGCACTTAACCATGGAACTGTGAGACCCTCAGTGCACTGCCTGTAGGCCTTGGGGTATACAAGACCACTTGTAGTGCCAGTGTGTAAATGGGTAGCTTTTCCTAGTCCTACGGAAAGCTATGCTTCCACGTGCCCCCTGGGACTTGGTATATACCAATCCCACTTGCCCCTCTGTAGAGAAAATAATGTTGACATGTAGAGTTTCCCAGTGGGACGGAGCTTCATGGGCTGTCAACATAGTTGACTTTGGGGGTTGAAATACAGTTTCCTCCAGGGAAACCCAAATTAAGACTCTGACATAGGCAAGATACCTTCTGTCTCTGTCTAAAACTTTTACATCTTAGTAAATATTAAATTAATTTAAAATAAGCTAATATATGCTCATCTAAAGATAAGGTCCTCAATAAACTCACGAGTGAGGCTTCAACTTCCGTATTTGTTTAAGAGCTATCATATCATGTGTGCTGCAAACCTTTCTGAGGTTACTGAAGAAACAGAAAGTCTGAGATGTAGTAGTGGACAAGACAGAGTCATTTTCACCTCAGGAAAGGAATCCATAAAACCGGGTATTAGTTAATTATCCATTGCTTTAACAAACCATCTGGGGCCCAGTCGCTAATGAATGAGAAAGGTTTATTTAGCTTACAGCTACAGAAGCCCAAGAGCACAGCACCAGCTTCTGCTCAACAACAGTGAGGACTTCTAGTCAGGTGGCCTTGCAAAGGTGGGGGTGCATGCAGAGCAGTGGTGAGGTGAGAAGACAGAGGCGGTCTTTCTCTTTCCATTACAACCTATTCTCTCATGGGACCTCAGTTAGGGACTGAGGAGAAATATCATAATCCCCTGCAAAAGCAGCATCTCTAATGACCTAAGACACACTTTTCAACATCATTGCATTGGGTACTGAGCTTCTATAACAGGGAGCTTTATGGGATACCTCAAACCACATCCAAATAGTAGTGGCCCCTAACAGTGCTCTGCATGGTGTCGGAGGAGAGCAATGCGTACCTGTTACACTTACTGTGCAGGAATCACACGGGAAGTACTCTTCCCTAGGACTCAGTTAACTCTAGAGCAACCTTTCCAAGGAGGAGTCACTCTCATGTCCATTCTCCAGATCAAGATGATGCTCAGCAATCTTAAGCCTGGGGCCAGAGTTGCCCTGACAGTCAGTGGCAGTGCTGGGGTTTGGACCCAGGCTGGGAAACTCCAGAGCCCGCCCCCCTCAAGCATCTTATCAGAAGTTATGGACTATTGAAGGCAGTAAGGCCATTCTACCCTTTCAATGCATTTTTTGATACATGCAAGATCCTAAAGTTCATGAAAAATGAAGATTTGGTGTAGTATATCTATAGCTACCTAGAAAGTGATGTGTAGTCTATAAGCATGAAGACTTTGCATAGGCCAGCCAGCACAGGTGATAGAGACAGAAGGACAGAATGGCACGCCTTCACTTACTGTGGAGAAGAGGTAGCCAGCAATGAAGCCGGTTCGGGAGCAATTTATTTCTTTTCATTTTTTCTTTTTCTTTTGGTTGAGGGAGGAAGGTAGATTTTGTAACAAGGTCTTGGGCAGCACAGGCTGGCCTTGAATGACTTAGTATCTGAGGCTGACCTCCCAAATGCTGGGATTACAAATGAGCATCACTATGCCCACCTCAATTTATGGTCACTCAAAGCTACCAAGCTGATGGTATTGACTGCTGGTCCTGGTGTTGTAGGGGGAGGGGTTGTGCACCAATTATGATCAAACCAGAAGGCATTTAAGATTCCTCCTGTCTCCAAGACTCAACAAGACCACGTGGTGCTCATTACTTTACAGCAGGAAACCCTGTTAACTGTGTTAATAAGATATCAGACTCTCCCATGTAGCCTTCTTCACAGTCCATTTTCCCCTACTGACCTTACGGGGTTGTTAAGGATACAAGAAAAATGTATATGGAGGGCAAATAGAATGGTGCTGATCAGAGAACCTACTGCAGTTTAATCTGGACGCTCACTCACAGTGGCAGATGTGTGCTAAGCCTTTGCAAAAACCACTGTCTTATTTCACACGCACATAAGTCCTAGGAAGGAAGTTTCTCACCCCTGTGAAGAGAAGACCTTGAGAACGGGAAGGTACCCAAGGTGACACGGGCAAATGCTTCTGATCCAGAGTTTGCCTTCCTCCCCCGGACACTCTCCCCAGTCTGCTCTTGTCTGTCACCCACTGTGACACAGGATCTATTCTAAAAGTATAACTAAGAACAACAGGACTAGTTTAATTGAAAGAAAGGTCATTCTATGGCAAGAGAAGGTTGTATTTTTATTTCCTTTGATTGTCAGCTCCTGAGACATACACACAATTAATGAACTCACTGAAAGCATTTCTTCTCAAATTATTTTTTCCTGAATCCCGGAGAAATTGTGATTGTTTTATAATAACTGCTGCTGTGACATAAATTACCTTTAGCAAACATCAAACATGCCTAACACTGTCACTGAGTGGAACGGCCACCCGGGTAACACCCAGCCAGAGTGAACTTTCCACCTACAGAACTAGTCTCCACAACGAGACCTTCCAGGGTCAAGCTCAACCATGCCCAGGTACATAGTGAAATTCAATTAAGGAATATTAGCTAAACGAACGTTTGTAGGAGATTTTATTATCTAGGCTTTTGTTTTGTGGGGGTTTTAGGGATTTTTTGTTTGTTTTGCTTTTATTTTGATTTTTGCCAAAGAGGTCTTTGATTTATAAATGGCTTTGTTTAATGCTCTTCAGCTTGCAGCCCTGCAAACTGACTTCACTCTGGGTGATGGAAACACTGTTTCTTGGGCAAGTCACTTAACTTATTTGGACTTTTTTTCAGTTCTAGGAATCAAACTCAGGGTCTTACACATTGGTAAATAATTGCTCTACTACTGAAGCATACCCCCACCATTGGCTTCATTTTTAAGCAGAGAGAGAGACAGGGACAGAGACAATGACAGTAACAGAGACAGGAGCAAAGAGAAGGAAAAGAGGAGAAGAGAAAGATGAGGGAAGGGATAGAAGAGAAGGGAAGGAAGGGAGGGGAGCAGAAGAGGGTGAGGAGGAGGTGGGTAGAGGAGGAGGCCAGTGGTCAGGCCACCCCGCTTTACAGCTCTCTGATAGCATGGAAGATAGAGTGTCGCACATCTGAGAAGTGCAGTGTCTCAGTGCCACATCTGCCTCTGTCCACTCAGGCATACAAATGAGCTATGTGACTCCTTCCCACATAGACCAGAGCAGCTCCGTAATATCTGGCCTGGGATTGGAGCAGTCAGATAGAGTCGCTTGCTATGCCTCACCAGGAGGAGGAAAGAGCCCTCCCACACACCCAGGCTGTGGCCAGTGGGCCTGAGCCAACGTGACAAGTAGTACTTCTTGCACAACCTTCCGTGCTCCAGCCGTGGTCCTTCGCTGCTGCCTAGGAGCGGTGTGTGCTCACACTGGCCTCGGGGCACACCCTGTGCTAAGAGGACAGCTGGCAGGATGATATCTGAGCTGTCCCAGGAGAAGTGGAGAGCAGGAGTGAGGAATGGCTTTATTGATGGGAGTCGCTGAGAGGCAGGCTCTGCTCATAGAATTAAGGTCTTGTTGCATACGTTGCTTACAAGAACCCTGTGCGATAGGTAGAAGTGTGGGCAGTCGCTTCTAGGCAGCGAGTGGCAGGACTTAACACTCCTCCGCATACCGTCCAATGGAGGCAAGGCACAGAGGCCCCGCCTCCCACTGAGGCAGCCCATGCCAGCACATTTTAGTTTTGGGAACCTTTTCCCTTCCTAGACATGCTCCTCCAGCCCCCAGATCCCTGGCTCTGCCCCAGGGGCTGGTGAGCGGTGCTCCTGTCCCTGCTCAGCTCTAGACCCTGCAGGATACAGAGAGAACTTTGGGTTTAGCTGTGAACTCCCAGGTGGCACAGAGACTTCTGTGAACACTGTACCAAGAGGCCCAACCAAACTTCAACCTGGCTTCTACCTGCACTAAGCCAGGTCTCAAAGTGTCTGTCTAGACCAATTCTCCGACCATAAAACTACAATGTGGCTGAACACAGTGTGCCTTATCCCTGTTAGAAATAAAATCTGGGGGCCAATACTCACAAAGATCAGGCAGACAAAGTGAAAGTAGCTCAGCAAGGCAGCTTTTACTTTTCAAAAGGGTGTGTTAAATCATCATCCAGTTCAAACAAGCACACCTGACCTACAAGCTTGATAGCTTTTTAATCCCTAATGCAAGAGCACTGTGTCCTGTATTCATTGGTTGGGGTCCCACTTCATAGGTCTTTCCCAGTTGGATAGTTTAAAAGAATCAGGACATGGGCTTTAGAGAGATGGCTCAGTGGTTAAGAGCACTGACTGCTCTTGCAGAGGACCTGGCTTCGATTCCCAGCACCCACATGGTGGCTAAGAACTATCTTTAACTCCAGTTCCAGGGGAATCCAATGTCCTCTTCTGAGCTCCGTGGCATTGCATGGCATGGGTACACCAATCTATGTGCAGACAGTACACTCATACACATAAAAAATTAATTAATTAGTTAATTAATTAATTTTTAAAAAGAATCAGAACAAAGGAAGGGGGAAGAGGGTTGGCCCAAGAGGCAGAAGGGCTGCTCTGACCCAGGCCATAAGGTCTGTGTGTCTTACTATGTGTTGATATGGAGGCTGGTAAAATATCATAATTCCTAGTCATAAGCCAAAATGTTTATAGGATTTGAAAGAAAAGACTAATATGTAATGTTTCTTTCATTCCCACCTGCTTCTCCTCAGTCCCAATTCTGCCGTCTTCCACTTGTCCATAGCAGCCCATGGGTCTGTTTCCATTCTTTTTTCTTCCTATGGCCCCTCTGTCTTCACTCTGCTCTCTCCTCACAAGCGGCTGTCACCTTGGGCTTAGCTGTCTGGATAAAACTCATCTCAACAGCTTCCACAAGATCTGGTATGCTTATATTTGACGTCATGAGAGGGGCTCATCGAAGAGGCGTCTTCCCTCCCTCTCGGGCGCTCCACAATGGGCCAGTTCTGTTTCTCCCCCCAAGTGCTTCTCTCTACCAAAACGCAGCATCGTCAGGTACGTCGGGCCCCTCACAGGCTGGCCCTTCTGCTGGTCACCCAGGCTCAAGCCACCTGCCTGCCTGCTTTACTTCCGAGGTGTCTTGCCTGCTTTTCTCTGTCCCTGAGACTCTTACAGTTGTCCCACATGAGTAGGAGAAAGGTGAAACTCCTGGGTTCTCCTATTTTGGGGAAGGAGAGAGCCAAGCTATGCATAACATCTGACCAGAGCTACCTGTAGGGCCGGTGAATGGAAGGAGGGAAGGGTATCCCAGACAGAAGACATTGATTGGGCAAGGAGAGTCACGTGACAGCTTAGACTGTGACCGAGGCTGGGGAAAGTGTCCTCATTTCTTTCTCAATGCACGGCAGTTAGCACTGCCAATGTCCAATTATTCCTAACTCATTAGCACGTGTCTAAAGGCTAAATAATATTCTCTTTTTTTATTGGATTTAATTTTCTTTTTTTTAATATTTTTTTATTGATGCTTTGTGCATTTCATACATCATTTTCCAATTCAGTTCAGGCATATTTCCCTTTCCCTTTCCCCCCACCCCACCCCATCCCAGATCATGCATTCTGCCATAACTGTCCTGCATCTTTCTCTCAGTTTTTTTTCATTTTTTTTAGCTATAACTGATAATCCATGAGTACAAGCATCCTTCATATGAAACCAATTTGCAGGCTGTTGTGCCCAAACCCCCACAGCCCCACCATCCAGCGGGGGGTGAGGGGTTGTATGTTCAATCAAGTTGATCAAATGAGTGTCCAGACTACATTGCTGTAGTTTCACCATTCACCCCAATCGCAGCCCTTACATTCTACCACACCCCCTCTTCCACAGATTGTTCCCTAGGCTTAGGAAAGGGGCACAGGTGGAAGAGAAGCAAAACAGTCCACTCTCTCTGGAGCTGTTGTCTTGGACTCTGGTCAATTCTGGCTGTTTCCTTTCATGGGCTGACAGTTTGTCCAGGAATAACCTTTCGATCCTACTAATGAAGCACAAGCAATTAGATGTATAGGTATTTAAACAGCACNGGGTCTCCTTGAGTCAAGCAAGACTCCACCATCAGCACCAGCTACACCTCACCTGCCTGGAAATACTGTGCAGCAGAGGCAGCCATATGCCTGTATATCCCAAACCTAATTGGCTATTGGCTCTCTCCTTGGAGGAATAACCCATGGCTGATGCCACAAGCTTACATCCTCTACAGGTTAGAAGATGTTATAAGCCACAGTAAGACCCTGTTATATTTAACAGGAAAAATGTAATTCATGGATTAACATATCATCCAAACATATGTGTCTATACCAAAGTAACCTACCATAACTATTAGTGCTGTTTAAATACCTATATATCTAATTGCTTGTGCTTTGTTAGTAGGATCGAAAGGTTATTCCTGGACAAACTAACAGCCCATGAAAGGAAACAGCCAGAATTGACCAGAGTCCAAGACAACAGCTCCTGAGAGAGTGGACTGTTTTGATTCTCATCCACCTGTGCCCCTTTTCTAAGCTAAATAATATTCTCATGGGGTTGGTCTGTGCCTCTAGTTCTGCCTAGTGCTCCTCACTTTAGCTTCAGACAAAGCCTAAGGGAAAGACATCGTACTCATCCTCATTCTCCAGGGAGGAAACCAGAACTCAGTTGGTTCTGTGATTCACATGGGTCACAGAATAAAAAGAAATGATACTTTACTCTGTCCCAGGGATCTGCTTTAAGGCACACACACAGCTGTAAACTTGGGAGTCCAGTGTTCCTCTGACTCTTGGATAAAAATCGCCTGGGGTACTTATTAAACTTCCAGATCACTAGGAAGTCTCGGCTCTGGGCCCACAGGCTGCTAGCTGTACTAGTTTCCGAGTCATCGGAAGAGGCCTAAGTGATGGTTATCTTCAGAGAACTGGTCTATCATAAGGAAATAAGCAACACATGAGCATAAGGTCCTGGAAGGAAGGAGAACAGCAGTTCAGCGAAAGGCAAGAGGGGCAGAGTTCTCAGCCCAGTGCAGGACATTGCACGGGGCTCTGGCATTCCTTGGGTCTTAACCTTCCATAACCTTCCTGAGCATGAGTCAGGGCAAGTTTCCAAAGAGGCAGGGAAGAGTCATCAGTCACCCCAACTGGCTTTAAAGAAGGATGTAGTATGAGTTGTCAGTAAGGACCCCTCTGGGGTGTTCCCTGGGGCAGAGGTCCCATGTGAGCTGGGATAATTCTGGGGACTAGCTCCTGAGTCCTGCCTGCATAAGCAAGCTCACTGCCTGTGGCTGTCCGGGGCCACTTCACTGCCCTACCTGACCCTCCCTCTCCTTGAGGATCAATGCTTCTTACTGTGTATCATCCTGGAAATTAGCAGGCCTCTGAGTGGCTGGGGGCTGCTGAGCATGGCCACCCTGATGCAATTTGTCGCGGTTTCCTTTCGAGCCTGTGGCGAGGCGGGGCGGGGGTGTCTGCTGGTTCCTTAGCCTTTGGCTGTCTCCATGTCAAGCTCTCTGGTTGGTCTGCAACCTTGACAGTGTGTTGGTATCTCCTCCCTTGAACTTTAGTGTCTTTAAGAACTTTGACCGGGGCTGGAGAGATGGCCTAGCGGTTAAGAGCGCCGACCGCTCTTACAGAGGACCCCGGTTCGATCCCCAGCACCCACACGGCGGCCGAGAACCGTCCGAAACTTCAATTCCAGGAGAACTCCAGTTCCAGGGGAATCCGACACCCTCTTCTGACCTCCGCGGCACTGCACGACACGGGTGCACAAACCTGCATGCAGACAGTACATTCATACACATACAGAAATAAATAAAAATAAAAATAAATATATATATAAAAAAAAAAAAAGAACTTTGACCTAGTCACAATACCCTAGCTCCTCTCTTCCCTGGTGATGGAGCTGGTTTGCTTTCTGTTGCTTTGATAAAGTGCTATGACCAAAAGCACCTCAGGGAGGAAAAGGGTTCATTTCATCTTACAGGTTACAGTCCATCCTCCAGTGAACCCAGGGAAGGATCTAAAGGAAAGGATTCTGGAGGCAGAAGTTGAAGCAGACACCATGGAGGAAACTGCTCACTGGTTTGCTCCCTTCATTCCTTGGCTAACTTCAATCCACAGCCAGGGTCACCTGCCCATGGATGGCCATACCCACAGTTGGCTGTGCAATCCTAGATTAACCAGCAATCAAGAGAATACCCTCAAAGATACGCTCACAGGCCAGGCTAATGAGGAGACTCCTCATCTGAGGCTCCCTTTTCCCAGGCATGTTATATTGATAACCAAGACTTGCCCTCACAGTGAGTGCGTGTCCTGAGCCCTCCCCTCCCATCGGTGTCCTTGACATTGACCTGCAATGCCTGCAAAGGTGGAGGCCCTATTGGGACAAGATTCAGGCAGCACCCGCTGCTTCCACAGAACAGTGGGGTGAAACATTTAATTGGGACGCATGAATGTAATCGGCACATACTTTGCCTAAATCAAAACTTCTTGCATTTGTTTGCAAACAAATCACCCAAGGAGAGTGTTAAGTGCTTCCGTAACTAGAGTGAGGGATAGCTGGTAAGCTTTTCACATGTTTAAAGAGCACCCGGTGGCTCCACACTGGCCCAGGGCCCTCACTTGAGTAAAGGGTGTCACTGAAACTTGTTTTCAGGTAAGCTCAACTACAGATCACAACATCATGTGTACTGATCAGTTTTCCATAACTATAACCAAGACCCTAAGATAATTAACACTGAAAGGGAAAGGTGTGTTTTGACTCAGAGCTTTGACTTAGGATTCAGTGCAAGGTCAGCTGGGTCACTTCTTTGGGGCCTCTAGTAAGGCAGCATATCATGGGGGCCTGTGGCTCAGGAAACTGCTCACCTCATGACAGCCAGAAAGCCAAGGAGAGAGGAAGAGGCTGAGGTCCCAAAATCCTCTTCAAAGGTATGCTACCAAAAGCTAACTTCCTCTCTCTACGCTCCACTTTCTTAAAGATTCTGCCTTCTCTTGTAACTCATGGCCCTTTGAGGCTACTTACAGCATCTGGGAGGTCTACTCTCACAGCCCCCGGTCTACCCATCAGCTCTGCTTTCAAGCATGTATATCTACCCCCTAACCACACAGAGAGGTGAAGACAGAAACTGGGATTATAGTTCTCCCTCCTAGTCCCTGGCACATTTCACAGTAAGCCTTCAT
The DNA here is from genome assembly GCA_009823505.1 of Rhizomys pruinosus. NCBI lineage: Eukaryota > Metazoa > Chordata > Mammalia > Rodentia > Spalacidae > Rhizomys > Rhizomys pruinosus. The sequence goes on along the minus strand of VZQC01011667.1, from coordinate 809,407 downwards.
TCATGTCACATGAGTGAATAAATTACAATTAACATTGAATGAATGAATGAATGAATGAATGAATGAATGAATGAACACATCTGTGCAGATACAATGAAGTTCATCGAGGGGGCTGGAGAGATGGCCTAGTGGTTAAGAGCACCAACCGCTCTTGCAGAGGACCCAGCACCCACATGGCGGCCGAGAACTGTCTGAAACTCCAATTCCAGAACTCCAATTCCAGGAGAACTCCAGTTCCAGGGGAATCCGACACCCTCTTCTGACCACCGCGGCATTGCACGACATGGGTGCACAGACTTGCATGCAGACAGTACATTCATACACATACAGAAGTAAATAAAAATTAAAAAAAATTAAAATAAATTCATTGAGTCCTAGATCAAGCAAGAGTGAGTAAATCTGCCCTGTAAAAGGAGAGATAATAAAGATGTTAAGCTTCGAGAGCCACAGTCTCTGCCACAATGACTCATTTTCACAAGAGTAACACACGGGCAGTGAAATGCAATACACACATGAATGGATGTGGCCAGAACCCAGCAACACTGCACAAGCGCACCATGGCTTGGATTGGATCCAAGAGCCATAGTCTGTCAACCTCTTGGATCAGTTATTTGCCTTTTCTGTTTCTATAGGCTCAACCAATTACTTCGCTGAATTTATAACTGGATAGAAAGTTTATTTAATCTTCTGTAAACAGGAACAAGACCCATCTACTCTTTGCTGGGTGGCTTTTATCAATTCATAAAACTTGAGGCACCTGGGAAGAGGGACCGTCAGTGAAGAATTTCCCAGCTTAGAGTGGCCTGTGTGCATGTCTGTAGACCATTTTCTTCATTGTTAGTGGATGTGGGCCTCGTCCTGCATGGATGGTTCATCCTTTCCTTCCTAAGTCGCTTTTGGTATTTATCATAACAGCGGAAAACAACCTGGGACATCCCTCAAATCTCTCTTTTTTAAAATTATGTTCTTTTTTATTGACATTTTGTATATTTCATTCAGTCCTCAAATCTCTTAATTCAGCCTCAGATATTCCCACCAAAAAGAAAGTGGGACAGCTTCTCTCTGCTTCGCCGCAGTCTTCTGCTTTGTCTACCCAGGAAAGTAACTCAAAGCCAAGACTACAGCTCTGAGAAATCAAATCCACCTTTGGACTCTCAGCCTCCTCAGTCCAGCCTGTTCTGTCTGGTCATCTCAGGCCTCAGGCAAGTGCAGTTGAGAGGAGTAGCTAGCAGGCATGCCACCTGGCAAGGCACCCAGATCCTGGAGGCATGTGCAGCCTTCCCTTCTCTCTTTGTCCCATCAGAGCCGCAGGAAAACATTACTTGCCGAGATGTGTGACGAGACCAGGGGTGGCTGTGAGGAAGAGTCTCCTGCTTCCCTTGAGAGAGTGAGGAAAATTGTGACAAGCCCACAGACCAACCATCTTGTCCAACTGTTCCCATCAAATTGACTTCTCACTTTGAAAGATTCCCAGGGAGAGAGTGCAGGACAAAGAGACAGCTCCATGAGGCATGCCAGCAGCTCCTGCCTCCTCCTACTTCTCATCCCATACTTGACACTTCCAAATTTCTCCTGGAATCCTTCCACCTTCTCCAGTGTTTCTGAGATCTGTGAAGTTTTCACCAGTTCAAGGTGAAATGAGAAAAACAAAGTGTCTAGGATCCCTTCCTGTTTCCTCCAAATAAGTTTATTGTTATTCCAAATCTTATCCATTAGTACACTTGTAAGTTTGTTTATTTAACAGATACCTTCCTAGAAGACTGTAGTCTCCTTGAGGGAAGGAACCACGTTTATTACATTCATTTCTGTGAGTCCCATATAACAGATGATTTCTAAAGCTACATTATGACTTCTGTAGCATGGAGGGATGGAATGACAGGTCTCATCACCATAGTCAGCAGACCGTACCAGTAGATTCCAACTCACCATCAGCCCTAGCCCAAACCATGCTTGGTATTTGATGTACACCAAGTACAGTATGAACAGCTTTGGAATAAATTCATGAATGCTGAAAATATCTAGTCAATATAAAAACTTTATTCAGGGCTGGAGAGATGGCTCAGTGGTTAAGAGCACTGGGTGCTCTCGCAAAGGACCCAGGTTTGATTACCAGCAACAAGCTTACCTCCAGTTCCAGGGAAATCCAATGTTTTCTTCTGACCTCTGCAGGCACTGCATGGCACAAGGGCACTTATATACATGCAAGCAATACACTCACAAACATAAAAAGTAAAAATAATAAAAATTTTTTGAATCCTTTACTCTAGCTTGGCATGAAAGTATACACCTTTAATCCCAACACTTGGGAGGCATCAATACCAGGATAAGCCCTACTGCCTACAAGAATACATGAAGACTAAACAACACACTCTTGAATAATGAATGGGTCAAGGAAGAGATAAAGAAAGAAATAAAAGCATTCCTGGAACTGAATGACAATGACAATACAACACAACAAAACCTATGGGATACATTAAAAGCAGTCCTAAGAGGGAAGTTTATACCCCTGGGTGCCTACATTAGAAAAACAGAGAGAGCACAAGTGAATGATGTAACACTGCAACAAAAAGCACTTTAGAGGCAACAACAGATGAGCCCTAAATGCAACAGACAGGAAGAAATAACAAAAATCAGAGCAGAAATCAATGAAATAGAAACAAAGTAAACAATACAAACAATCAATGAATCCAAAAGTTGGTTCTTTGAAAGAATAAACAAGATAGACCTCTAGAACAGTTAACCAAAATAAAGAAGGAAACACTCCAAATCAATACAATCTGTGAGGAAAAGGGAAATATCACAACAAACAAGGAAAAGATCCAGAAAATCATACAGGAATACTTCAAAAACCTATACTCTACCAAGTTTGAAAACCTAGAAGAAATGGATGAATACCCGAAATCCTATGAATCACCAAAGCTCAACCAAGAAGAGATCAACAGCTTAAACAGACCCATAATACATGAAGAAATTGAAGATGTAATAAGAAACTTCCCAACTATAAAAAGCCCAGGCCCAGAAGGTTTCACGGCAGAATTCTATAAAACATTTCAAAAAGACCTACAACCATTATTACTGAAATTGTTTAAAAGGATACAAACAGAAGGAATTCTCCCAAATTCCTTCTAGGAAGCCAGCATCACTCTATTACCAAAACCAGGCAAAGATACAACTCAAAAGGAGAATTATAGACCAATATCCCTAATGAAAACAAATGACAAAATTCTAAACAGGATATTGGCAAATCGAATATAGACCCCCATCAAGAGGATCATCCATCATGACCAAGTTGGATTCATACCAGAGATGCAGGGATGGCTCAACATATGAAAATCATTAAACATTATAAAACACATAAATGGAATGAAAGAGAAAAACAACACCATCATCTCAATTGATGCTGAAAAAGCCTTTGACAAAATCCAGCATCCCTTCATGCTTAAAGTCCTAGAGGGAATTGGATTGAATGGACCATTCCTCAATGTAATCAAAGCCATATACAGGAAACCCACAGCCAATATCATCCTAAATGGGGAAATGACAGAAACATTCACTTTAAAAGTAGGAACTGGGCAAGGCTGCCCCCTGTCACCACTCCTCTTCAATATAGTGCTTGAAACACTTGCTAGAGCAATAAGGCAAGAAAAGGAAATTAAAGGAGTACTCATTGGAAAAGAGGAAGTCAAGCTATCCCTATTTGTTGATGATATGATTGTTTACTTAAAGGATGCTAAACACTCCACCAGAAAACTCCTAGAAATGATTAACAACTTCAGCCCGGTGCAGGATACAAAATTAACCCAAAAAATCAATGGCCTTTCTTTACACCAGGAACAAGCAACTGGAGAAAAATTCAGAGACCTTCCACTCACAATAGCCTCAAAAACATAAACACCTAGGAACAAACCTAACCAAGACACAAAGATCGCTAAAACAAAAACTTTAAACCCTTAAAGAAAGAAATTGAAGAAGATATCAGAAGATGGAAAAACCTCCCATGCGCATGATGGTTGGGAAAATTAACATTGTAAAAATGTCCATTCTACCCAAACTCTTGTATAGATTTAATGCAATCCCAATCAAAATCTACAAGAGTTTCTTCATAGGCTTGGAAAAAAAAAGTCCTTAAATTCATCTGGAAAAATAAAAGACCCCGAATAGCCAAGACAACCCTGACTGAAAAGAATACACAAGGGGGTCTATATTCCAGACTTCCAAATAAACTACAGGGCTATAGTCAAAACAGCCTGGTACTGGCACAAAAACAGACCTGTTGACAAATGGAACAAATCTGAGATCCAAACCTGAGCACATACAATTTCAGTCATCTCATATTTGACAAGGGAGCCAAGAAGTCACAATGGACAAAAGACAGCACTTCATGAAGTGGTGTGGCAAACTGGATCACCACTGTAGAAGAGTGAAATTAAACCCTACCTCCACCCTGTACAAAACTCACTCCAGATGGATCAAAGACCTCAACATGAAACCCCAAACTCTGAAGGCAATAGAAGAAAAAGTGGGCAGCCTACTACAAGACATATGCATAGGACAAGATTTCCTAAATCAGACAGCAGCTGCAAAAGAATTAAGGGCAACAATTGACAAATGGGACCTCATTAATCTCAAAAGCTTCTGTACATCAAAAGAAACAATCAAGAAAAGAAAAGAAATCCCACAGAGTGGGAGAAACGTTCACTGCAGAAAACATCTGACAAAGCATTGATTCCAGAATATATAAACTACTCAAAAGACAAAGAAGAAAGAAAACAAATGACCCAATACATAGATGAGCAAAGAGCTGGAACAGAGACTCACAAGTGAGGAATTAGAGATGGCTGAGAGACACCTTAAGAAGTGTTCAACATCACTAATCATTAAGGAAATGCAAATCAAAACCACTTTAAGATATTCATCTTACTCCATAAGACTGGCTAGGATCAAGAAAACAAATGATACCAATACTGGAGAGGTTTGTGGGAAAGTGGAACACTCATCCACTGCTGGTGGGAATGTAAACCTCAAACAGCCACTATGGAAAGCAGTGTGGAGAACCTTGGAACTTGATGAACTTGCCACCTGACCAGCCATACCACGCTTAAGATGTACCCTCAAGATCACCCCACTGCAGAGATACATGCACGCCATATACAGCATGGCCATGTTTACTTTCAGCTCTCTTCACAATAGCAAGGAGCTGGAACCACCCAATGCCCCTCAAATGATGAGTGGATAGAGAAAATGTAGTACATCATATACAATGGAGTTTCTAGCAGCAGTAAATAAAGATGACATCATGAGCTTTGCAGGAAAATGGCTGGAGCTAGAGGACATGCTGAGTGAAGTAACACAGTCACAGAAAAATAAATGAAGAATGGTATCCCTCATCTGTGGATGCTAGTGCCAATTACCTAGTTGTAAGTATTTCTTGTGCACAGCCCCTTGAGCTTTTGTCCAAGCAGTTGGAAGTGATTCATATTGGAATCAACAACAACAGAAAAGACTGCATCAAAGAACTGACTGAAACAGTGAAATTCTGCTCAAAACAGTTAACTTCCACATGGAGAATATTGAGAAAGACTGAGAAAGAGATGAAAAGCATGTTTGGCAGAATGCATGAGCTCTGGTGGGGTGGGGGGATAGGGTGGGGGACACAGGTCTAGATTTGATTAAAAAATATATAAATAAATTAATAAATAAATAAAATATTTTAAAAGTCCATTTTAACCAACCTCTTGTACAGATTTAATGCAACCCCATTTAAAATCCCCAAGAGTTTCTTCACGGGATTAGGAAAAAAGTCCGTAATTTCATTTGGAAAAGCAAAAGATCCCTAATAGCCAAAGCAACCCTGAGTGAAAAGACCAATACAGGGGAATATCTATACCAGACTTCAAATTATACTACAGGGCTATAGTAATAAAAACAGCTTGGTACTGGCACAAATACAGACCTGTTGACCAATGGAAGAAAACTGAAGATTCAAACTTGAGCACATATAATTTCAGCCACCTCATATTTGACAAGGGGGCCAAGAAGACACCATGGAGGAAAGACAGCATCTTCAGCAAGTGGTGTTGCCAAAACTGGATCACCATTTGTAGAAGAATAAAGTTAAACCCCTACCTCTCACCCTCTACAAAAGTCAAGTTGGATCAAAGACCTCAACATGAAACCAAAAACTCTGAATGTGATAGAAGAAAAAGTTGGCAGCAGCCTACAAGACATAGGCATAGGAAAAGACTTCTTAAATCAGACAGCACTGGGCAAGAATTTAAAGTCTACAATTTACAAACAGGACCTCATTAAACTCAAAAGCTTCTGTACATCAAAAGAAACAATCAAGGAAGTGAAGAGAAATCCCACAAAGTGGGAGGAAACCTTCACTGCAGATACATCTGACAAAGCATTGATTTCCAGAATATATAAACTACTCAAAAAACTAAGAAGAAAGAAAACAAATGACTCACTCAAAAGATGGAGCAAAGAGCTGAAAAGAGACTTCACAACTGAAGAATTAGAGATGGCTGAGAAACATCTCAAAAAGTCTTCAACACCACCAATAATTAAGGAAATGTAAATTAAAAGCTCTTTGAGTTATCATCTCACTCCAAAAAGACTGGCTAAGATCAAGAAAACAAATGATACCAAGTGCTGGAGAGGTTGTGGAGAAGGGGAACACTCATCCACTGCTGGTGGGAATGTAAACTTGAACAGCCACTATGGAAAGCAGTGTAGAGAACCCTTGGAAGACCTGAAATGAACTTGCCACCTGACCCAGCCATACCACTCCTGGGTATGTACCCACAAGACTCATCTTACCACAGAGATATATGTATAGCCATGTTTATTGCGGCTCTCTTCACAATAGGGAAGAGGTGGAACCAACCCAAGTGCCCCTCAACTGATGAGTGGATCGAAAAAATATGGTACATTTACACAATGGAGTTCTATGCAGCAGTAAAGAAAGATGACATCATGAGCTTTGCAGGTAAATGGATGGAGCTAGAGGACATCACGCTAAGTAACACGGTCCCAGAAAAACAAACGAGGAATGGTATCCCTCATCTGTGGATGCTAGCACCAATTACCTAATTGTATGGCAAACTGAGCAAGGTTAATGTGATCTGAAAACAACTGTGCTCTTATATTGTGAATCCCTTAAAAAATAAATAAAAATTAAATTAAAAAATATTGTTTACCAATTTGTTTTAAAATCGGCCAATGATATTGATCTCAAAGTTATTTGAAAGATGGAAAGTTGATGAAATCAAGGATTCTGGGAGCCTCTGATCAGCAATACCAACCCTTATATTAATGTTAAAATACAGTTCACATTCCAGAAACTTCTGCTTTTTATTTTTATATTTTCACTTTGGTACATGTGCACACATGATATATGAGCACACACATGTGTGTGGGTGCATGCATCTGTATGCATGTGCAGAGATCACAAGATGACATTGGCCAGCCCCCATCTAGCACATTGACCTTATTCCTTTGAGACATGGCCTCTCACTGAGCTTGGAACTCACTGCTTTTCAGATAAACTGGCAGCCAACAGGCACCAGGGATCCCCTCCTCTCCACTTCCCCTCCCCCCTCACCAGTGATCCCCTTCTCTCCACTTCCCCTCCCCCTTCACCAGGGATCCCCTCTTCTCCACTGCCCCTCCCATCCTCATCAGTGATCCCCTTCTCTCCACTTCCCCTCCCCCCTCACCAGAGATCCCCTCCTCTCCACTTCCCCTCCTCCTCCCCTAGCACTGGGCCATGCCTAGCTCTTTGCATGGGGTTTGGGGTTCTGGCCTTGGGTCTTCGTGCTTGGGTAGCAAACATACATACCCCCTGAGCTGTCTTCCCAGCCTAATTAATCCTTCTACAGTGTGAAGTTTAGTAGCTTTCAGCATATTCATAATGGTGTACAATCACCATTGCTACCTAAGTTTAGAAAATTTCTACCACTCTTAATGATCAGCCCCCAGTAGTAGTCAGTCCCAATTTCTCTCTCCCATAATCCAGTGATAACCACTAAACTTTTCTCTCTTATATTGTTTTCTCCCTTATATTTCTCCCTCATTAAAAAAAATGTTTCTTTGACAGTGTCATACAATGTGTTTTGATCATATCTCCCATCCCAAGTCCTCCCAGAGCCCCCTTCCTCCCTACTCCTCCTCCCTATCTCCTCACCTCCCTACCTCCACCTCCCCCCATACCTTCATGGTCTCATCTTTTTTTCCTATCAAGATCAAGACAGGACGTGGTGCTTACTAAACCTCATTTAGTGACCATGGGAGGGGAAAAACCCCACTGTGGAGCACAGGGGCAGAACTGATGGTGGTTTGGGCTTGCCAAGGAGGAGCCTTCAAACATTACATCTTTCAGCCTAATTTTAAAAAAATCATAAGCTGAAGATGCTAAAACCTATGATATATTTGGCATGCACATGTGCATATTTTGGAGTGATGGATATTAGAAAGAATAACACCACCACCACTGACAACAAAAAGACTGGGTCACACTGTTTAGAAAGCTGGTGTCTGGCTGCATATTGGAAGGAACAACAACAAAAGCAGCAGCAACAAAAGACTGGGTCAAAGAACTGACTGAAATGGTGAACTTCTGCGTCGAAAATTTTAAAAGTGACTGAGAAAAAGGTGAAAAACATATTTGGCTGAATCCATGAGCTCTGGTGGGGTGGGGGTCAAGGAAGGGGAATGGGTCTAGACTTGATTGGAAATTTTATATGAAATGCACAAAGCTGCAATAGCAGAGGCAGACAGATCTTTGTGAGTTCAAGGCCAGCCTGGTCTACAGAGTGAATTCCAGGACAGCTAGGACTACAGGGAGACCCTGTCTCGAAAAGACAAAAAAAAAAAAAAATTGGCTTTGAAAAAAAAAATGACTTGGTCAAAGAACTGACTGAACTTCTGCTCGAAATAGTAAACTTCTGCATCAAGAATTTTGAGAGAGATTGAGAAAAAGATGAAAAACATGTTTGGCAGAATGCATGAGCTCTGGTGGGGTGGGGCCAGGGAGGGGGGCACGGGCTTAGATTTGATTTGTAATGTAATTTTGTATGAAATGCACAAAGCTTCAATAAAGCATTGACTTTGGAAAAAAAAATAAAAAGAAAAATTTGCTTGTCCACTCCCACCTTTTGGCCATTATGAAGACAGTCACTCTGAACACTCCTGCATAAGTTTTATGAAGACTGTCACTCTGAACACTCCTGCACAAGTTTTGTTTAAAGAATTGTTTCAAATTATTTGGGTTATATTTTTAGTAGAAATATTGAGTCATATTAAGCAATGTTTATTGAAAAAACTGTCAGTTTCTCTTCTGAGGGGGAAGTGCCATTACATTCCTATCAGCAACATGTGATGTTGCAATTTCTTTACATTCTCACCAGCATTTGCTCTTATTTATCAGTTGTAGCCATATTAGTTGGTATGCAGTAGTATCTCACTGTGGTTTTGATGTACATTTTCCTGATTGCTAATCAGGTTAAGCGTCTTTCCATATTTTTGGCTATTTTATATCTTTGTATAAATGTCATTTTAAATCCTTTACCATTTTTTGTCTTCTTGTGATTAGGAGTGGCACGATTATCATTGGCTGTTCTTTAACTCATTTTTCATAAGTCCTATGTGGACTTTTGTCAGGTCCCGGGACTTCTGGATTGACCCTGGCCCTCTAGCCCAGCACGGTCTCACTTCCTCCAGTCATTCAGTGGACCCCAAAGACAAGATGTACTCCAGAAAAATCTCCAAATCTCCAGCTTTTTCCAAATGAGCTTTGATTTAAACCCAGGGGTCACAGTGATTGTTTTTTAGGGGTAGCGTTGAATAGTGGGATACTGGGTGGTAACAGGATGGATGCTTGTGTCTGAGAGACTGCTGCTTTCAGGGGAAGCTAATGAGAACTACCTGCAGGAATAAGTACACAGTGGAATCTGGAAAATGAATTAGAAGAGTATGGAGCATGTGCATCTCAGGAGACATTCATTAGGCACACATTTGGATTTTGTACTGTGGACTAGGAAGTTTGTGTGTATGGACTGAGTCTGGGCCTCACGCAGCATTCAGATCACTTGCAAAATCTAATGCAGTTTGTTCTGCAATGAAGGAGTTCAGGTTAAGCCACGTCTTACATTAAGCCATGTCTCAGTTTCTCTACTTCTGTGACAAAACACTCTGATCAACAGCAACTTGGGAAGAAAAGTGTTTATACATCTTATATCTCCCAGGTCACAGTTCATCACTGAGGGAAACCAAGGTAGGAACTCAGGACAGGAACCTGGAGGCAGGAGCTGAAACACAGACCATGGAGGAATGCTGCTTACTGGCTTGCTCCTTTAGCTCATACTTAGCACAACAACCTTCCCAGGGGTGGCACTGCCCACAGTGGGTGGAGTCCTCCCACATTACTCAACAATCAAGAAAATGCCCCACAGACATGACGGCTAGTCCAACAGAGGAAGTTTCTCAACTGAAGTTCCCTCTGCCCGAGTGTGTCAAGTTGACAACTAAAGCTATCCAGCACACTTCATCATCGTTCCCAGTGCCGTTTGCCCTCAGCATCTTCCACCGTGGGGGCTGGAAAGCCGGATACTTTCTCAGCCTCTCTTGCTGCAAACAGTGATGATGAGGTGTGTTACTGGGTACAAGAGGGGAAGGGAAGACTGCTGGGGTTTAGGAGAAGCTCATGCTTTTCTAACAAAAGGACCACCACCACTCGGAATTGCCTCTGCTTTTCTGGTGTTGCTTTAAACATAAGGACAGTTCCTAATGACACCTGAGCCATATTACAGTCATAGGTGATGAGCAGGAAGATGGGAAGATGGAGGGATGGAAAGGCACAAGAGCCTGGGATTGCTGATGGCTTCTTTGAGGAGCCAATGCCACGCCAGCATTCCCTTCCTCCAGATAGGCCAACTGCTCCTTGAGGCTGTGTGAGCAGCATTCGATATGGTGATTCTTACAGTGGTCTGTACAGGTGCTGACATGTGACAGCGACCCAGTGAACTTCTGTTCTCTCACACAAATCACTCAGTACTCAAGGAAAAAATGCTCTGAGTCCATGGAAGATTCAAGAGTGAGAGAGTTAGCACATTCAGGTTCTATGAGACTTGTCAGCCAGAATCAGAGGATTGGAAGAGGGAGCTAGTGAGGACCACCAGGTGGAGATCCCACATTTGATGATCTGCTTCAAAATCCTTCCTTTTCTTTATAAGCCAAGGTGATAGTGATGATGATGATGGTGATGGTGATGATGATGGTAATGATGATGATGGTGATGATGATGGTGATTATGATGGTAATGATAATGAAGGTGATGGTGATGGTGATGATGATGATGATGATGGTGATGATGATGGTGATGATGATGGTGGTGGTGATGATTAGTAATATAGCTGAGTGGCTACTTGATCAAGTTCTTAGCTCTAATATTGCTTGAGTTCAAATCATAGTCCCAAAGCTTCTCAACTATGAACTTGGACCTCACTATGGTTCATTTTCTGGACTATAAAATGAAGAAAATGATTTGCTAACCACGTAAGGTTGGGGTGAGCAGTAACTTAGCTAATATGCATAAGGCTCTTAGAATAATGCTTAGGACATGGTAAGGACAGTCATCATCATCACCACCGTCACCACCATCACCACCATCATCATCACTATCATTGTCATCACCATCATCATCATCACCATCACCATCATCATCATTATCATCATCACATCATCATCACCATCATCATCACCATCATCATCACCATCACCATCACTACCATCACCACCATCATCATCATCATCATCATCATCACCATCATCATCACCATCATCACTATCATTGTCATCACCATCACCATCATCATCATCATCACCATCATCTTCACCATCATCATCACCATCACCATCACCACCATCACTACCATCACCACCATCATCATCATCACTATCATTGTCATCACCATCACCATCATCATCACCATCATCACTATCATTGCCATCACCATCGCCATCATCATCATCATCACCATCATCTTCACCATCATCATCACCATCACCATCACCACCATCACTACCATCACCACCATCATCATCATCACTATCATTGTCATCACCATCATCATCATCACCATCACCATCATCACATCATCATCACTATCATTGTCATCACCATCACCATCATCATCACCATCACCACCATCATCACCATCACCACCATCATCATCACTATCATTGTCATCATCATCACCATCACCATCATCATCATCACTATCATTGTCATCACCATCATCACCATCACCATCACCACCATCACTACCATCACCACCATCATCATCATCACTATCATTGTCATCATCACCATCACCATCATCATCATCATCACTATCATTGTCATCATCACCATCACCATCATCATCATCACTATCATTGTCATCACCATCACCATCATCATCACCATCATCATCATCACCATCACCATTACCATCACCATCACCAGGTTCATTCACTTGCTTATCATACTTACCGTATCCCAGACGACATGATTAGGATGGCTCCATCGGGGAGGGAGAAAGCCTTGAAGTTCATATTTTTAGCTATTCTCACCAGAAAGTGAAGCCAAGGCTAGTGAGGGACGGCTATGCTTTCATCCTGTCACTTGTAATGCAAAATGTCCCTGAATGTCCTTTCTATGACAGCGAGCAAGGCCACACTGAAAGACAAGGACTTCTATTAACAAGAAGCATGCAGGAGCTCTGCATATTAACATTTGACTTTGTGGATGGAGAGACAAGGGCACTGGGTGGGTCTCAGATCTAAGTGCAGCCCAGAGGACAGTAGTAGGGGTGCTGTCAGTAGAGTGCTACCCTGCAGGGCTCCCTGCTTCAAGTGATCCTGAAATCCACAAGAAAGACCTCGCAAGGCACTTGCTGCATTATCGTCAGTGTTGCTCCCGACAGTTTCCAGGAGGTCTCAGTTTGCAACTTGACAAGGTTTCACATCCAATGGGAAATTGCATCCGGCACTTAATTCTAAACTCACTATGACCTTGAAGATAGTCTGCGTTTTCGTCCTTTAGTGATCTATAAACTGAGGACCAGTTAAAGGATCTTCTTAGAATAAAATCTAGAATCACAATCAAGACTCTTCCCCACCCCCCCAGGGCAAATACGATTTACTGTGCACTCATCTCCCCCCTTTTCTGAGCTCCTGAACCACAGACAGGAATGAGTCTGGTTCAGGTCAACTTGCAGAGAATTCACCATCCTTGTTCTGAAGTCAGCTAGCTGTGCCAGTCACTACAAAGGAGCATTCTCCACTGGGGGGCGGGGGGAGGTTAAGTAGCAGCAAGTCTCAAAGTACAAACTGAGACTACAACAGGTCATAAGGCCCCAGACGCCGGAATTTAATGGATCAGTAAAATTACTAAGGATATTTTGAAAGCTAGTGTAGGGTTATTACTGACATTGTGTTTAGAAATGAAAATCTCAAGCATAAACACTGAAGACCTCTTGACTGTATAATATCACAAAGATAGTTCAGTATTTTTCCCACAAAATTAAGAAGAATCAAATTGAGACAAAGGTTATTTCTTATGAGATAGGAAAGGAGAAGATGCGGTGTGTGCCCTGTCAGGATGCTGTACTTGTTTCCCCAGGCTGTGCACAGCACAACCTCGGTGCCTGAGGCATCATTCACAAGAACGGTTCTGATTATGCCTTTATTTTCTCACTTCCTCAGAAAATAGAAGCAAGAATTATGGAAGTCAAAGCAGTTAGGTGACTTCTGTCATTTTCAGGGTTCCGGGGGAGTTAGAGAAATCACCTGGTTCAGAAACTTGAAGTTGTGGTTCAGCAATCACAAGGAATCCATTGTTTTCTCAAGGATCCCTTGTTCAAAATATGTCACTTTTTAAGTTCTGTTTTTATTTATTTTATGTGTATATGTATTGTCTGCATGGATATAAGTGCACCTGTGCTGTACAGTGCCTGCAGACATCAGAAGACGGCATTTCCATCTCCTGGAACTATACTTACCAACCGTTGTTAGCTGCCAAGTGGGTGCTGGGATTCAAAGCCAGGTCCTCTACAAGGGCACCAGTGCCCTTAACTGCTGAGTTCCTTTTAATGTAGAATACTGCATGCTCACTTCAAAGTGCTTTACAGGGAGACATTCATATTAGCTCATCTCCACTGTGTTTACATCCTTTAGTTTTTACCTAATGACCCAACTCTCTTCTCAGATCCCTCTTGGGCTCCTATACTAACTACTTTCAGGTCCTCTTAGGCTTCTCTTGGCTGTGATAATTTCATACACTTTATTTGGGATTCCCATGACAGTTTTCAAGAGTACTGATCGGGTATTTTAGAGTTCTCTTTCATTTGGATTTGTCCAATAATTTCTTCCTTATCATACCAGTGTCATGGGGTTGGAGAGGAAGTCTATAGGCTTTGTGTTTATGCCACATACCAGGAGTGTGCACTGTCAGTGACTTATCACTCTTGATGTTGACCATGCATCTCATAAGACAAAATGCATTCAGTCCAACACGAAGAGTCCCCATAGTCTTAACACTGAGAGACTCACAACTGATCAATGTACAGAGAATAAGAAACTTCAGACTGCTCAGCCCTAAGTGGGACATTTATATCACACCCTCTCCTCCCAAGGCTCGAGGATCTTTGCAGAAGAGGAGACAAAAAGACTATAAGGGCCAGAGATGGTAGATGAACACAAGGAAACTGTTGTGTGGACGCCACAGGGTAGTTACACATATGAACCCTTAGTACTCATGACAGCAAGCACAAGACCTGTGTAACCCAAGCCAGACAGAAGTCTTGCATGGATGGAAGAGGTGGGCAAGGATCTCCAATCCCCAGCTGAGGGTCTATTGGCAACTGATGGCTGGTGGGACCAGGGAGTCAGTTTACTATAGGGGTGTGATGCCTGATAGGTTGACCAGACTCCAATGGATAGAGCCACACCCAAGATCATTTGGGGAACACAGATTAGATGACTTAGGCCTTAAAATGTGATAACAATGGACATGAAAGCAGCACAGAGTATAGAAGGGTAGGGGTGGAAATGGGGGAGGTGCTCTGAGTGTGATCAAAACACATTGTATGAAATTCTCAAAGAATCAATAATAAATATTTTTTAATTCCAAAGTCTCCTCTGAGACCCAAGGCAAAGTTTTAGTTACACATCCCCGTAAAATCAAAAAGAAAGTTATGTGCATCTAATACTCATCCTCATCCAAAAGGTCTAGGAAGAGAACCAGAAAATATTGGACCAAACTGCGGGAAGCCCCAAAGCATGCAGCCCCAGGTCCAGCACCCTGGTCCCATGGTGGCTTAACCTGTGTTCCAATGAGCCTGTGGAGCCCCATCCCAACAGGGCTGTCGCCTGTAGCACGTGCTGCCTCCAGGGCTGGCTCCACTCTTGCCTGGAGCTTTCCTCAGCAGACATTACACATTTCGCCATCCAACACCTTGGCATCTCCATTGCAGCTCAGTTTTCCACACTTAGAATGTCATCCACTGGCTGGAGGCCTCTCCAGAGGCCTTTTCTGCTGCACACTGACTGTCCTCATCAGCTTGTTTTCTGGGGCCTTGGCGTGATCCTCAGTGACCCCATAACCATGCATAATGCATGCTTTCAACACAAGGACTATGTGGACAACATCAAGATCTGCTACTGGTGTGAAATGCAGCTGCACACCTTGGCCCACAGAAGCAGTTCTGTTTAAGCAAGGCACTCTAGAAGCTGATCTTCTCAGACGGTGTTTAGTATTGTCATTCTTACTGCTCTGACAAATACCTAACAAAGGCCAACTTAAGGAGGGAAACCTGACAGTCACTGTAAGCTGGCCGCATGGCATCTGCAGTCAGGAAGCACAGAGCTGTCAGCCCTAATGTTTGGCCCCACTTCTCCTTTGGCACAGCCCACTGTTAAAATGGGCCTTCTTATCTCATTTAACTTAATCTAATTAATCTATCACCAGCATACCTAGAAGCTTATCTCCTGAGTGATTGTAGACCCTTTAAGTTGGCTGACAATATTAACCATCACACACACTACTTTCAGGTCATTATCTTTTCAATGAATCTACTTTTTTTTTATGTGTAGCCTGGAATTTTTGATAGGTAGGGTTTCGCCTTCTAATCCTCTTTATGTCTCAGGGCAAAGTCTTTGAATTCTTTTTTTTTTTTTTTTGAGACAGGGTTTCCCGGTAGCCCCAGTTGGCCTGGAGCTTACTATGTAGACCAGGCTGGCCTTGAACTCACAGAGATCTTCCTGCCTCTGCTTCTGCCTCCTGAGTGCTGGGATTAAAAGTGTGCACTACCACACCTAGCTCAGACCACATCTCTTAAACGTTCTACAGCCTCCTAAAACATCAGCCATATTCATCACCTGCGTATCCAAAGCATAGCAGAGTCACATACCAAAGCACTGGCTCAAATTTTACAGCTTTGGCCAATAGCAGTTTTCTTAACTGGGTCTTGTGTCCTTTTGATAGACCCTCATCAGAGTGACCTTTTTGGATTACGTGTTTTGGCTTTCTGTTGTTATGGGCTGATCTTGCATATTTCCTGACAAGTCTTAGAATCAGCTTTTTCTCCAGGATCTCTAGTTCCATTCACTTATATGCATTAAGGTTTTCTTTTTGTGCAGTAAGGATTTGATACATTTTGACAAATACATAGGGCCATGTAGCCATCATTAACACCATCACAAATAGTTCCACCACTCCCCAAATCTGTTTTCCTTATATAACCTTAACCTTTTCTTGAATCCCCAAACCTCTGGCAACCACTAACCTTTCACCTATCTCTGTAGATTTCACTTTCCTACAGTGTCATATGTTCAAATCATATACTATGTAGCCTTTTTTCGACTGGGTTCCTTCATACAACAACATATAATTAAGGCTTAGGTATGTCTTTCCATAACTCTCTGGTCTGTATATTTCTTTGGGTTTTTTTTGTTTTTGTTTTTGGTTTTTTTTTTTTTTTTTTTTTTTGGTCCTTTTTGAGACAGGGTCTCTCTGTAGCCCCAACTGTCCTGGAATTCACTCTGTAGACCAGGCTGGCCTTGAACTCACAAAGATCCGCCTGCCTCTGCCTCCCAAGTGCTAGGATTAAAGGCATGCGCCACCACGCCCAGCTCTGTATATTTCTATTGTTAAACATCACTCCCTTGGATTGATATGTTATAGTTTGTTTCCTCATCGGCCTATTAAAGATTGTGCAGGATATGTGTACATAGTTTTTAAATAAGCTGGGCTGTTTATTTCAGGCTGAAGATCAAATGTTAAAACTGACTTTTGCTTTGTATAAACTGCAAAAAGTAGGTGTGCCATGTTGTATTCCACCTACAGTGAAAATGTTTGTGGCTGCATATCTTTATCAGAAGTTGATATTGTTAAGGGATTTTGTTGTTATGTGTTTGTTTGCTTTTAAATGTTCAAAACACTTTATTGTAAATTCCATACATATGTTTAATTCTCATAGGATGCTTTTCTGATTTTTGTTAAGCAACTCCTTTGATGAATTAGATAATATTATTTTATTTTATGTATGTGGGTATTCTGCCTCCATGTATGTTGTGTAGTCCATGGAGGACACGACAGGGAGTCAGATCTCCTGGAACTGGAGCTACCAATAGTTATTAGCTGCCATGTGAGTGCTGAGAATCGAATCTAGGTCTTTTGCAAGAACAGCCAGGGCTCTTAACTTCTGAGCCATCTCTCTAGCCCAGTCATTACTTTATATAATGTTTTGTAATTTTCCTCCTATTTGTAAGGAAATAACTTTAGACACAAATTTAAAGTTTCATCTATCTATTGTCTACTGGTTTTCTTTCTTCGGCCTACTGATATAGTGATATTCCTAGTTGTTTGAATAGTCTTATATGCCTACAGTATACCTCATCCGACCACATCATATAATTCTGCTTATACATTGTTATCTTGTGCTTATTATTAATTTTCAGAGGATTTTTGCATCTCTGTAAATCAGAAATGTTAGTTTATACTTTATTGTAATTTGTTAGCCTGATTTTGGTATTGGGGTGGTGCTGGCCTCCCAGAACAAATAGAAGGTAATAAATCACCTTACTTGTATTTTGTGAAAGAGAATTACTATCATTTATTTCTGAAATGTTTGCAGAATTTACCAATGAAATCATTGAAACCTAGCGCTTTTTCTCAAGGGATTAGTTACTGATGAAGATTGCTTTTTCTTTTTTTTTTTTTTTTTAGGTGTTTTTGAGACAGAGTCTCCCTGTAGTCACAACTAGCCTGGAACTCACTATGTAGATCAGGCTGGCCTTGAACTTATAGAGATCTGCCTGCCTCTGCCTCCCAAGGGCTGGGATTAAAGGCAAGCACCACCACATCTGGCTGATGCAGATTACTTTAAAGAGAGTCACAGACCTGTTCAGATCATCCATTTCTCTATGTATGAATTTTAGTAGTTTATGTCTTTACCAAGAAGCTGCTCTAACTTCACCTAAATCATCAGGAAATTATTCTTTTTTAATTTTTTATTATTAATTTTATGTGTATGAGTGTACTGTCTGCATGTAGGTTGGTGCACTCATGTCATGCAATGCCACGGAGGTCATAAGAAGGTGTCAGATTCCCCTGGAACTGAAGTTAAAGATGGTTCTTAGCCACCATGTGGGTGCCAGGGATAGAACCCGGCTCCTCTGCAAGAGCAGTCGGTGCTCTTAACCACTGTGCCATCTCTCCAGCCCTAGGAAATTATTCTTAATATTTCTCTTTGTCCATTCACATTTATAGAATCAGCAACAACGACCTCTCCTTTGCTTCTTATATTGGTAGTTTATGGTTTTTTCTTTTGTTACTTTGCTAATCTAACTAGAAGTTTAACAATTTTATTGATCTTCCAAAACAACTAGCTGTATTTCTTATTGTTTTCCTGCTTTCAGTTTCATTGATTGTTTTTTTGGTTATAATTTCATTATTTTTTCTTCTGATTTAATATTTAACTGCTCTCCTTGCTTTAGTTTCCTCTGGTAGAAACTTTCATTATAAGTCTTTCTTCTTTTCTAACACATGTATATATACATATACTGAAATGCCATGATTCCCCCTAGCATTCTGTTACAGCATCAAAGAATTCTGACAAATTGTATCATTTTCTTTTTGTTTAAAATTCTTTCACCAGGTCAGAGGAGCTGTCATGATAGGGACATTCTGGGTCAAGAACACAGCTTGGAAAGGAGAAGAGAGAGTGAGGACAGAACGTGCCCTGTTTGCAGAACCTAGGTCCATGTTTTTGTCTGCTACCAACTGATGAAAGACTGAGAAGTTAAGAAGGCAGTCTATGAATATCCACCTGTGTAACACTGAAGGTCCTGATTCCATGAGCACCCTCACATGTCATGCCGAAGGTCACAATTTCACTAGGAATGAATGAAGACTACAGTATTCCACTTCCCAGCTTTGAAGGCAGAGGCTACACTTCAGTGACAGCAGTTATGTTACTTCCCAGCTTCGATTGTGTGGCTTTTGGGGCCCAACTGTCCCAACACTCTAGTGTCCATGAACTTTGGGATATTATGGGAGTCTCTTCTAAAGCACAGAGCTACTGGGAGCTTGTTTCTCACTATTGGATTATAGTAGGCTTCACAGCTGTGCCCCAGCATGCTCAGAACTCTTCCTTATACAGCACACACTGTGGCTTCTATGTGTTTCCCTCACTGAAGCTACAAAGGTCTGTGTAGTGGATCTTTAGGATTTTTCTATCCAACTCTTTCAGTGACTGAGCAAGATTCTAATGACTCATATTAAATCCCTTCCTGCTCAGAATACCTGGAGGGATTCTCTTCTGAAACATACCCAGTTTCAGTATTTGGTAAAGGAAAGAGTCTAAGAATCATGACATCTGATATGAGTTAGATCTGAGGTAGTAATGGCCTCATCTCCAGTGGAAAATCGAAGGTTGGGACCACTTGGTGAACACTGGCCATTTGACAAAGCATTGCAAGAGCAAGTTGTACTCAGGGACCATTAGCTGGTTCATACACAAAAATGAGAGAAGTAGAGAGTCCAGAAATGTGGGATGGGGGCAGGAGGATCAGTAAAGCTGATTTAGATAGCAAATGACAGAGTAAGACGGAGAAAAGCTTTGCTCTAAATAAGCAGTCAGATCAAGCATGGCAATAAGGTCAGATTAAAAATTAAAAATGTGATCTCTCCACCTAACCCTGAAAGTGTCAGTCAATGGACTTGAAATGGAAGAGAGGAGCAAGTGGAAAGAAGAGAGAAACTTGCTTGGCTTATTACACTTGAATGTGTAACTTATTACACTTGAAAACTTTGTTCAACAAGGATCTTTTGATATGGTGATCTGTACATGGAAGTAACTAGAAGCAAAAAGAGCAGCAGTCGGTGCTGGAGCCGTCGAGAGCACTTGTTACTTCCGATGAACCAAAATTTGGTTCCCAGCATCCATGTCAAGTTGTGCGCTCACAACCACCTGTAACTCCAGCCCCAGGGGATCTGATGTACTTCTGGCCTCTGTGGACACACACACACACACACACACACACACACACAAAACCCCTTGGGGGGGGAAGATACATTAAGGTTGGTGAGAGCTTTATTATAAGCTCAGACTAAACAGATTTTTGACAGTTGAGACTTAGAACAGCCATTGGTCCTCAACTTTCCAATACAGTCACAGGCTGCACAAATGTTGTGGCTCCCAACAACAGTTCCAACAACACATATTTCAGATAGTCACAGAAGATGGTGAGAACTTGAATCTCTCTCCTTTAGAGGTGAACAACAGAGCCATTGAGGAGAATAGAACCTAGGCTTCTGCCCAAAGAGCAGAACAAATCTGGGGGATTTCCTCTGCCAGGGAAGAGAGCTTCCCAAGGGCTGCGCTGCAGGACCGCTGCGCAGCTGGCACCCACAGTTGTTATGTAGATTTTTCTCCCTCTGTGTATGGAAAGGTTTTTTGTTTTGTTTTGTTTTGTTTTTACTGTAGAGTTTCTGTCCCCCCCTCCTTTACTGTGCAATGAAAGGAAAAAATAATCCATAATTTTAATTTCAAAGTGTCTGGACCCCCTAAAATATCCCACGTGGTCTTCTCATTTCCCTCCACAGGCTAGAGGGTGAGACCTTAAGAATCATACAGCCAGGGCTGCAGGGACAAGTGAGCTGTGTCCCTGAATTTTGCTGTGAGGAGCAGAGCCCTCTGCTGGTAACACTGCATGGTGATTTGAGATCATGGAGCTGTTTATTATAGCCTCTAAGGTTAATCACCCTGACTAATTCATTGACTGACTTTCAATTCATGCAGCAGTGCAGGAAATGTAGACCCTGAGCTTAGGACTTCTGACCCTCATCAGAGACTTTGCTGCTCTGGAAACATGTTCTGTGCTGATTGAGAATGACCAGTCCTTCCCCAAGGCTGGCCTTTGTTTGCTAGAATAATGACATGGTCCTGCTGGTTTGCAGCCTGCTGATCCTGTCTACATTAGAGACTCTGCTGACCCAGTTTCTCTCCCTCCTCCGTATTGAAGGGTTTTATGAAGGACTGTAACTACACAATCACCCTCCTCCTTTACAAGCTCAGACAACCTGCCCCCCTTTTATTACATTCACTGTCCTTGCTTGCCAAGGCACTTTTACGACTGTGGGAAGGGTTGCCTCAGTCTTGCGGACTCGGGAGCACACCTCAGTGCTTCATATAACTTGTCACAATGTTTTTAACAGCAATTCTTGTGTGTTGCTCTGAGGGCCTCTCGCCAGCATCTCCCCTGATGGCACTGTTCTGGGCTCTGGCAGCGGGAATCTTCTGGAAACCGCAGGAGTGATTTCCTGAGGCCATGCCTTCTGCTGCTTCTCCTCTCTTAAATTCACTCTTCCTCTTCTCTCAGACTTAGAGACTTGTGGCTACAGCATACATGTTTGCAGCTTTCACTGTATATGCACAGAAAAGAAACACACCTTCATGCTAGAGGGCCTAAGGTACAGAGGAACAGGAACAAATGTATGTCCTGACCCAAAGCAGCAGTGAGACAAATGGCAAGCATTTGTTTTCACGGCACTTTTACATGTAATCGGTTTCAACCTGGTATAACAGATCGGGCAGGCAGAATTACAACTGGTGTCTGGTCTTCAAGATTCAGATCTTCTGGGCCAACCTGGGAAGACCGTGCTTCCACCACCATCACCCACGTTTTATTTAAATGCTTTTGTCTTTCTTTGTTCCCACTTAATATCCGAACCTTACCACTCTTGCAATATTTATCTGCTTCAAGAACAAAACAGCCATTCATCTCTGAATCCCAGACACCCAGTGCCCAGCACACAGGAGCAATCAATATTCATTAATCTAACATTGATTGAGCACCTGCCATATGCCAGGGCCTGTACTAGGCACGGATGACACAAGGGTGAGCAAACACACAAAACACCTGATTTCAGTGAGGTTTTGTCCCTATTCAAGAAATGCATTAAAAATAAAAGGGACAATGTCCAAGTGTAACACTGCATGAACAATAAAACAGTCATGGTCAAGGTGAAAGGAGGGTAGAGACAAGTAAACAGTCAAGGAGCTTGTTAGAGAAAAAGACAGCACGCCAAACTCTGAACAAAGAGGAGGGGGAAACGACCCGGTGCCCAGACAGCAGCCAAGCCCTTGATGTATGAGAAGATCAGAGAGAACCGTGGTGCCAAGTTGGAGCGAGCAGTGAGTTGAGAAGCCGATGATGAGGGCGGGGGCCATGGATTCACTGGGAGGACAATGGTGGCCACAGGAGGGGCCAGGCAGGGGAGCCATGGGACTTGGTTCCTATTTTCAGAATTAGCCTCCATCCTGCCAGATGGGAGACGGCTGGCAGTGTTGAGACAAGAAGGAGGGGTCTGCTGTTCCCAGCAGGGGCAGAGAGAGGGTGTGGAGGAAGGCACAATGGGAGGCTGTGATGTGTTCTCAAGGTGGAGCTGACCAGAGCAGGGCTTCCCACTGAGCTGTGGATAATCCAGAGCCAGCACTACAGGGCGTCTGGAGAGCAGATCCTGCAAGCCAGTGCTTTCAACCTGCTCTCTCATTTGCATCCATAGAACATGAGTGGACCATCCTACACATCGACATTGGGAAGAAGGAGTTATAACCTCTACTTCAATATTCAAGAAATTCCATATCAGAAATGATGTTAGCCTAAATCTGTGAACTTAGACCCAGACACCAGTGAAACTTTGACGTCCATGGTGTTCTGATTATGCTAAACTATGTTCCCTGTGACGGCGCTTAGCGAGGTAGAAAGTCCAAGGGTTTCAGTTCCTTCCTTAACATAGTGAAACTGCACATGGAAGTCTTACTTGGTGTTTCCTAAACATTCACCATGTCCTGGACAGTGTGGCCAGGGAATGCTGTGCATGAACTGCCTTAATTCTTAACAATTCTGTGCAGGAGGTAATGAAACTGAGGATCAGAGAGCTAATTAGCTTACCCAAGTCACCTACAAGTGACCTTTCAGGGTACAAATAATATAAAATACTTGTTAGAATCACCAGCTAGGTGAACAAAGTTTGAACACCCCCAATTTTCTTAGGCAATCTACTCTCTTGACTTGGCATTCCCAGTGACATATACATAAAATCCACCCTGTTCTTAGCTGTGTCTGGGACTCTTGCTGAAGTCATAGCAATTCCTAGAGGACTTGTACTATGGACCGGCTAAGGCTTAGGAGTCAAAGGTTCTGCAGACAAGGAGGTAATGCTGGGGAGGGGTCTGCTGAGAGTCCAGCTTGCCCTATGCCTGGCTTTCTGCTAGGAAGGAGACCAGCAGCACAGGCCAGGGTTCACCTGCATGAATCGGCCTTCAATAAGCACACCAAAGGGTCTGAAAATACATTCCAGATGGATCTTTTCAGAATGACACAGGAGACCCTAACCAGAAGGATATTGAAAACATTGCCAATAAAAGTGATGAACCACTTTTGCAAGTGACCCAAGACTAAAACTTTTTTTCTTCTCTGCCAGCACGGTATCCCCTTCATCTGTCTTACATTGTAATCAGATACAACCTTGATAGAATGAAAGCAGAGGTCACACTGAACAAACTGGCACCTTACGTGCTTGGAAAAAGGCTCCTTTGTAACAGGGAAATTATAGCATTTCTATAGAGGGATTTTTCTTAAAAGGACAGGTTGCTTTGTTCAAAATGCTGCTGATTTCAGCGCTCTGAGGAGATGGCTCGTTCAGACTGTCGACCCGCTGAAATTTGTGGGGTTCCTTTTGTTTGTAGCTACCTGCATACATTACAGGAAGTGTGCTAAAATAGAAAGTGTAAGCCATCTCCATGCAATCATTTGATTGTTCAAAAATGTGAGAGAGAATACAAAATAATTGATTCCCTCTATGCATTTTACTGCTCGTCCGTGTCATATGGGTGTTCTTTGAAACAGGGTTCACCGGCTCTTGTAGGTCCTATGACCTGAATGTTGTCTCTAAACATGCTGAATCTTTTAACAAGAGAGGTAAGGTATCTTAGCAATGATGCTTCTGAGCATAATATTATACAGTTCATTTAAAATGGAAGCAATAGCAACCAAACCAAATTTAGGGTTTTGGTCATGTATAAGATGAAAGAGCTACAACTTGAGCCTGCCATGCTCTGCAAGGCCCTGATGGGAACCAGGCCAGCCTCTGCTAGATCATACCACAAAGCAGAGTGTGAAAAATATAAGATGTGTTGGAGTGAAAAAACAAGGTTCTGTGTCAATCGAAACGTCAGGCATGTCACATCTCAACATGTGATGCTATCAAAAATTAAGCAAAGTGTTTCATTTTCCCGTTGTCAGCTTTAACACTTCGCAATATTTTTGGCATTGTAATTACTGTTTTCATCCCATTAGGCCTTTTGTGAATAGGAATGTTTTGTCTACAATTCTAATAATCACTTATATTTTTATGAACAGACATATTGCTTTATTAAACCCGATTGCTTATAGCTAATAATAAAAGATTTACCAAAACAACTAAACCTCATAATTTGGCTCCAGAAATGTTTTCTTCTCACTCTTTTTGTATGTTATGAATGAAATTAGTATTGTCATTTTTTTCCTGCAAAAGCTATCTTTGTGGATGGATAAAATGAGACTTCTAGGTCTCCCAGGTATTAAAGCAGAATCCCACTGCGATGTTCTTTAATTGCATTCCCAGTGCTCAATGCTTTGTAATGTAAGTCAGCAGGAAGGTGCGGCATCCATCCAAGTACCACCAGGCCATTGTGTTACTTTCTCCAAGACACTGGGGTAAAAGTTTGATTAATGGGGAAATCATGACAGTTTTGTGTGCGTGGAACCAATATGAAGAGAAAAAAATATCAATTCCATGGGTATCAAAACCACTTTGATTTTAGACACACTAGGAGAGGCCCAGAAACAAACATTTGTGAAGAAAGCAGGCTGCGTCCACACTGCAATCCCGTCTGACCAGTATATTCCATTATGTTAAGGATGTCGAGGTTCATGCAGTGCTGCGGCAGACCCTCGCCTACTCCCAATATACGTGGAATCGCTCAAGACCGTCATGTGGATCAGACGAGAACTGTATGAAGATCACCCAAGGCAGTGCCTGACATCTCACATGTGTTCCTTAAAGGCTAGCAGTTCCCTCAGCCAACCTACATACACACTGAGGTTGCACACAGATGAATACAGAGAAACTCACTTGTCACCAAGTGGTGGGATGGGCTCTCTCATTCCTGTCTTGTCCTACATTCTGGGCAGTGTTACTGCCTAGCCTGTATGGACACTTACAAATAAACTGCAATAGTCCAGGCTACAGAAAGTTTCTAGTAGAGCAGCTCTAGCCTATAAGGTTGGGGAGCTTTTTGACGTAAATGGATGAACCGGAGTTTTGCTCTACCTGTCTGGACTTCCAGACCTGAGATAAGGAATATGTAAAGAAGCAGAGTCCTGGCCCAGGGTAGTTAATTTGAAATGCCACTTAGTGGACAGGAGGTGGTTGAGTAGGCTGGTACTGGCTTTGGACAGAGACAGCCTATGATATTGCCACAGGAGATGTCATCTTCTTCCTGGGAGGGACTCAGCTTATGTGTTCCCTCCTAGACACTAAGGGTTAGTCTGGGTTCAATGACCACTTCTCTTCCATGCAAGCTGTGTTTAGGGGTTGGGAGGACTCTGTTCTCTGGGGCTGGCTGTCTTTCTTTCTTTGCTTTATACACAGGTGGATCAGAAGACAGATATTTGTGCATTTCATGCCCCAGGAGCAGAATCAATATTTGAAGCAAAATCTTATGCAGAAATCTAACATTTAAAAGTCTAAAAGTAAAATGGTTCAGGCTGAGTAGCACTGGGGATGCTCCCAGCAGCCACCTCAGCAGCCTGTAGCTTGCAGGGTTTGATATGAACTCCTCAGGCACAGATGTCCTTAGGGTCTCAGGAGCCTACAGTCCTGTGAACTTCTAGTCTGTATTTAATGTGCATTCTCCCAGCTTTACTTTTTTCTGCATGTTCGCCTCTGGATTTCTTCACACTGAAAAGGGGGTTGCTTCCCCTTCAAGGGCCTGGAAAGGTGTCCTCTGCTAACTGTGAACCACCCCTTCCTCCCCGCTGCTTGGCCTAGCATGGAGAAACGAAGAAGACAACGGTGCTCCTGGTTAACCCTTTGGTGTTTATGCTCTTATTCAGTTTAAGAATATGGAAAAAGGTGAGAAAGGGGAAGCTCTGTCTCCACAGCTGTAGACACTTCCCCAGATGCCCCCAAAGAAGAGCTCTGGGACTCCTGGGTAAGGAGGTCTGGCTGCAGGCTGCCTTTGGTCTTCCTCTTGAACTCCATCTTTACCTCCATCTTTTCTGCTACCTCAGCTCAGACTTTGCTCTTTAATGCTTCAGTTGCAGGGTCTACCTGACTCTTAAAGCTTTGTTCCAAACACTAGTCCTGCTCTCTGTGTGGAGAGCACTCATAAAAACCAGGCCCCAGCTCTCCCTGAGTCAGAAGACTCCTCCAACTCATCCAAAACACTACATAAGCCAAGCACTCTGGCAGCTTCTAAACAGCAGAGCAGATACCCCAGACCCCAGCTTCCACCCTGCTCTGAGCCCTCCTAGATACCAAGGAAGAGTCGGATATGAGAAAGAAAAAGAAACCAGCAGCCACCACAATCTAGTTTAAGTCTATTGCGGGCAGAGAGTTAAGAGTTTAGGCACAGCAAGCCAAAACTGCCTGCAAAGAAATATACTCCTTTCTTAAAAATTCCCACAGATTTATGAATGGTGTTGTGGTGGTTTGAATGAGAATGTCCCCCATAGGCTTCGAGTATTCAAGCATTTTGCCCCAGTTGGTGGCGCTGTTTTGGGGAATCTTAGAAGGTGTGGTCATGCTAGAGGAAGTATGTCACAGGGGGTGGGCTTGGAGAGTTCAAAAAGCCTTGCTAGTGTCCAGTTGCTCTCTGTCCTTTTCCTGTGCCTACTTAAAGATGTGAACCTCAGCTTTCTGCTCCAGCTCCTGCCACCATTGCCTCCCTGCCACAATGGACTCTAATTCCCTGGAACCATCAATTGTCAAAGCTCAAACTCTTCCTTTTATAAGTTCCCTTTGTCATGGTGGTTTTTTTCACAGCAACAGAAAAGTGACTAATACAGGTGTAAATGTTAAAACATATTCTTTGTCCTCATTGTGTCCTCTGTAATAGAATTGCACCTTTTGACCTATGTTTCTTTCTTTTTGGCATATGTTGCATGATTTGCTGGAGAACCATGAATAAATATGCACTTGTCCCAAATAGGACACCAAAGAACCAAGTCTGTCCAGTTCCAGCTTAGCGAAGCAATGGGTTATTGGGTTTACTTATGGGAGGATGGATAACTCACACAGCTACCTCACAGAAAAGTCTACCACAGCAGGAAGAATCTCTTCTCTCCAGAATTGTTTGATGTGCTTGTATACCCCTGAGGAGGGGCCTCATGAATCTTCTAAGCTTTAGATTTCTGAGATTGTAAGTTTTGTTGTCTTCTAGTTTCCCTTACTTCCTGAGTCTTAAGGCCCTGCGTTCCATGAGGGAGTGTTTAAGTTCAGAGGAATGCGCTGCACAGGGTCACTCTCACATGAAACCTGTGCAATGCCTTTCATAAACCACCTTATCATCTCATCGGCTACAAAAGACAAATTCTTCAGATAAAAATACTCACCCTAAAACATTTTCATGTAATCTCTTAAACTTTGGCATTGATTGCAACCTTTGAACAACATGTGCAGAGGTATTGTTAAGAGATTTTAAGCATGGCTTTCTCTCGAGAAGCCTCTTCCCCTTGGGAGATATGCTACTGTCCTTTCCTTAATAAACCCCAATTTTCATCCATACTGACTGCTCTTAACATTGTTTTGTGCCACCAAGGTAAAGGTTTCGGGGAGGAACTCCTCAGGCCGAGTGCTGGGCACTCTCAAGCTGCCACTGCTGCTGACAGAACTACGGTACCATCTCCACTACTGCAACCTTGCTTTCTGTGCTCTTTCGGCTGTGTTCATTGCTACTCTAAATAAACCACTGACAGTGTCACATAAACCTCACGTTCCAACTCAGATGCTGGAGAAGTTTTCCTGTCTGGAGGAAAGTGGAAGAATAGGAAGAGAGATAGCCAAAAGGTTCTTTGAAGAGTCCTATAGGCACAATTCCCAAAGGCATTATTTCCAAAGATAACATATAAGAATCTAATCGAAAGCAAACATGGACTCAAGTCTCTTCTGGACCTTCTGATGTTGGATAAGTCATTTATGTTTTCTTACACATAAAATGGGAATAGTAGTGCTGTGCCTCATGAAATAACTGAGAATTAAATAAGCTACAAGCACAGACGCTTAGCACCTGCAGAGGGCATAATCACTGAGTATTGGCTCTTTTCTTCATCCATAAATTTATTAAATACCTGAGCACTTCAGACATTAATAACCTAATTAATACAAAGGTAACATGCATGAATTAAATGAAAATTCAACATTTCCTCCAAACCATAAAGTCCCCAGCTCTAATTAATGTTGTAGTTTGACTATGGAATGTCCTCGATGTCGATGGGCACACGCTTTTAATGCTTGTTCACCAGTTGACGGCACTATTTTGGGAGTTTGAAGAAACTTTAGAAAGAGGGGCCCTACATAGAGGAAGCAAGTCCCTAGGGATGATTCCTGGGGGTCCTTCTTGTTACATTGTCTACTTCCTGCCCACTGTGATGTGACGATCTGCCCTTGGGCACATGATGCTGCCATCATGGCATTCTGTCAAAGTGTGTGCACCAAGGACCACAGACTGCACCCTCTGAAAGATGAGACACAATAAATCCTGCCTCCCTGAAATTAGGTAACTAGTGTGCTAAATAAACGATTTCTGAGTGGCAATGATGAACCAAACACTGTTCTGGATGCTAGGAATACAGTAATGAGTAAAGCATAGGCCAGCGCTAATGCTCCTGGGCTCCAGCATGTGAAGCTGACAGTACACAAGCCACCACATTGGGTTGAGTCTGAAGTAGGTACAGGAGGGATGATTTGTGATGTCAGTACATACACATGCACATTTGTGTGCACACACACATATATATGGGCATGCAGTATCATACTCTTAACTTTTTTTTTTAATTTTTTTTTAATTTTATTTATTTCTGTATGTGTATCAATGTACTGGTCTGCATGGAAATTTGTGCACCCGTGTCGTGCAATGCCGTGGAGGTCAGAAGAGGGTCTTGGATTCCCCTGGAACTGGAGTTCTCCTGGAATTGGAGTTTCAGACGGTTCTCGGCCGCCATGTGGGTGCTGGGGATCGAACCCGGGTCCTCTGCAAGAGCAGCCGGTGCTCTTAACCTCTAGGCCATCTCTCCACCCCCAGATTTTTCATTCTTGAGTGATGTGGAGGGCCCAGCCCACCGTGGTATCATCCCTGCCGGTGGACTGGGGATATGTAAGAAGAAGGCGGGGCTAGCCGTGAGCCAGGGAACAGCCTTCCTCCCTGGCTTTGCTTCAGTTCTGTCCTGCACGTTCCTCCTTGACTTCCGCCTTCTGCGATGGAAGTTACCTGGAAGTGTAAGATGAAGTAAACCATTTCCTCACAAGAAGAGTTTTGGTCATGGTGTTTATCATGGCCAGAGAATGCAGGCTAGGACAAAGACGGTGCGCAGAATGGAGGAAGAACCTGTGTGAAACTTCCAGAAGGTTCTCAGTGGCCTCTCAGGAAGGGCAGAGCCACTGTAGAAGGCATGGCACTCCTGCTCTCTCGAGTGGGAAGTACAAAGCCATCTGGAGGGTCCTCACCTAGAGGAAATGATGACGTAATCTGTGCAAAGCACCCTCCCCACTGCTCCTGTGCCTTGGAGCCTCCACCACAGGATGAGGAGCAGGAAAAGGTCTCCATGGGGTTAGGACCAGGCAGGAGGGGCAGGCGCAGAGGGAAACGTGGTGGGTAGATGACTGCAATGCTGCTCCGGCCCCAGTTTAGACTCTATCCAGCTTTTATGTATGCTCGGGAGGGGCTGGTCAGTGAGGTCCTGTCTAGACACAGGGCAGGCTGGGAAGGGGTTACTGGGAACACACTTCATGGCTAAGATAAAAAGGAAAAGAAATTGGAGCATGTCCCACTATGTCATGCAGTCAGGATTAGTCAGACTTAAAAGACACAAACATTAGGGCACAAACCAGTGACCCAGGATTGAATCAGACCAGTCCTATCAGACTGGAGACAGCAGGACTGGAGCACCACAGCGTTCCCTTTCTCCCAAGAATTGGAAGATAAAGCCTCCTAACCATCTACATAGTGTCTAAGAAATGGGGGGGGGGGCGTAGGGGGGTGTTGAAGAGATGGCTCGGTGGTTAAGAGCATGGCTGCTCTTGAAGAGCAGGTTCTATTCCCAGCACCCATATGGTGGCTGACAGCCGTCCATAACTCCAGTTCCAGGAGATCTGACGCCCTCTTCTGACCTCAATGGACATTACACAACATGGGTGCACTTAAAACATGTGAAGGCAATACACTCAAACGCAGAAAATAAAAATAGTAAATAAAATAATAAAAAAGAAATGAAATGGGGAGGCTAGTACAAAAGGAGAAGGAGAATTCTGATGGACAATCTGAACTTGGAATCGATGGGAATTTTCCCAAAAGTGTCTGAATATATCTGAAATACACTTTTTACTGTTTTAGATTGGATGATTCAAAGTTATATTGTCCCATCACCAACCACACATTACTGTCTCCAGCGGATATAATAAGGAGGGCTCTAGGGCAAGATGGTGTCACCTGCAGAGGAAAATATTAAGCCATCATTTTGACACAACTGAAATGTAGTGCGTAAATTTCAGTTCCACCGCATAAACAGCAGCGATACCAGGATGTTGAGAGAGAGAGAATAATGAGAAAAAATAGACATTAGCTACTGTGGTCAGAGCAGGCCTTACCGAAATGGTACCATTTAAGCTGTGATCTAAAAAGTAAGGACTAGGCACACAAAGACCCCAATAAAAAAGAGATTCTAGGTGGAAAGAATATCATGTAAAATGGCCCTGGGGAATGGGAAGGGTTTGTCATAAGTGGTAGAAGATGGAAGAAAGACATCGACTTGTAAACTAGAGAGGAAAACCTGAAGTCATCACTTAGATCTCATAGGCTACAATAATGAGTTTAGATGCCTCTCACTAAAGGAGAAGCCAGTGAAGAAGTTCAATAGGGGATTATAGGATTAATTAACATTTGAAAATATCCCTCTGGTCTTTCTGTTGTGATCCTAACCCTTCAACAGCTGTGTGGGCTCCAGGGAAAGGGGCTGCAGGCCCCACCTTTAACTGAGGAACTATTGGCCACTGATTACTGTAGGCTGAGGGAGAGTTGATCTTTAAGGGACTGACTTTAGATAGGCTGACTAGACTCCAGTGGATGAACTTGTACCTAGGGACATGCCTGACCTTAATATATTATGACAGAATACGTGAAATCTGGTAGAGGGGGCATAAGAGAGGTACAGATCGGGGGGGGGTATAAATTTGGTTAAAATCTATTATATGAAATGCATGAAAATCAATAAAAATATATATTAAAATAGGTAAAATATCCCTGTGCTGATGTCTGGTGACTACTGCTGGAATGAAAGAGGGACAGAAGGCGTTAGGAGGAAATGTCCACGAGCATTGCAGACCAATGGTGGTGATGGTGCTGATAGGACAGGGGAAGAAGGGCAGGGCGTGTGGAGACACGTGAATGCATTGGGGGATGTCACCCAGCTTTGCTGATTGTTGGTGGATCAGATGTGAGGATGACAGAGTGGAATCAAGAATAACACCCAGACTTCTGGCTTCAACAGTGACTGTCGTTTATGCAGATGAAAGACACTGGCTGTAGATAGCTTAACTATGGCTGTAAACTCTTGCCTCCCCCTCGGCAAGAGACGGATTCTGTGTCCTCTTAGCTCGGCTCTTCTCACTGTGTTAGCTGATGAGTTGCAGTAGAAGTGACTGCCAAGTTCAGGGGCAGGTCACAGCACACAAGGATCCTTCTTCCATGTCACTGTGGTGTACATTGTACATCCTGAGTCACCACTGTTCTGGTGGTTAAGACTGCAGAGCCATGTACGCAGAGCTTCAATGCTATCAAGAAGCATATACGAGACTTATGAATTCTGAGAGTCAGAAATCCGTACCCAGCATATCAGAGAATTATGTGCTCAGACATCCTGGTAGCCTGGAGGCTGGGTTCTGGGTTGAGCTAAAGTCTCTTTTACTCACACACCTGATGCTGGGGTTGGAAAGAATCCATTGTTTGTGGTACGGGTAGCTGGCTCTTCAGATATCTACTTGTATCTAAACTCTCTACAGGTCTTTTTCCACTTGTCAGATTAAGGACATATGTGTGTTAGTCCAATGCTCCAAGCTGTGCTCTAGGAAAGGGAACCAGGCCAAACTTGTTACCATTTTTCCTAACCTATCCCTAGAAGCCACATAGCATCAGGTGTAGTCATTAGAAGCTATTAAAGCCATTCCATATTCAAGGGTGTTGTCTGAGCCATTTGTGCTGCCTTAAACTGGGTGATTGAGAGAGAACACACATTTAGTTCTCTATGTTCTGAAAGCTGGAAGTCTGCTTGAGTCAGTGTTTCGTGAAGCTTGCTTCTGCTTCCGAGATGGGCTCCTGCTGCATCTTTCCTTGGTGGAAGAACAGAAGGGCACTAGCGGCCTGGCTAGTCACACCCGGCACCTTCATAAGGCACTGATTACACACAGCAGGACTGGGATCACCTCCTACAGGCTCCACACCCTTGTAATACTGTCCCCTTGAGGGTTAAGTTTCACCATGAATTTTGGAAGACTCACAAACACTCAGACCACAACAGGGAAGATACTGCACTCCACTTCCTGTGAGATTGGACTTGAAAGACACAGCTGTGGCCAGGTAGGAAGTTTGATGACCTCAGTGCCGCCATGCCTAAGCAGCCAGACATTGTACTGCAGTCCAGTCCACTAAGACCAGGTTCTGGCTATTCCCACCAAGACACCAGACACCAGATTTTTTTTTTTTTTTTTTTGGGCTTTTTGAGACAGGGTCTCTCTGTAGCCCCAGCTGTCCTGGAACTCCCTATGTAGATCAGGATGGCCTTGAACTCACAGAGATCTGCCTGCCTCTGCCTCCTGAGTGGTGGGATTAAAGGTGTGTACCACCACACCCAGCCAGCAGACTTTTATGACCCACCAAAGAGCTCATCCAGTGAATACTGCCTAGTGCCATGTCTTTCCCTCCTCCAAAGGTAAATTGCTCAGGTGAATCCTGTCCGATAAGTATAATAATGTACTGTCTGTCTTAGGTCAGTAGAGGTTGGATAATCTGTTCCATCACAAGAGATAACCAGAGCATTGAGGAGAATATTTTTTTTATTATATTGAGGCAGAGAATGTTTGGTGAGAGAGAAACCTATTAGCTGGAAGTTAATGATATAACCAGGTGACCGGTGAAGGCTGGCTGGAGCCAGCTGTGGCAGACACTGAGGGGAACCAGTGGGCATTGCTATTCTGCTGGGCTCAGTGTGGGGACACGGGATACACTGACTTACACTTGCTGCGGACATGCTGTGTCCAATGCATCTGTGCACTAATTTCCTTCATTCGCCAGCTCCTGGGTGCACCTGGCTGTGACGCTGAGCCCCTCTGAGTGTGGCTTCCTTCATTCAGATGCTGGAGGAGGCTTGTGCACACATGAGCCAGTGCTGAAAAAAAGCATCCTCCAAGCTTGCTTGCCACCCGCCATCTGTGGCACAGGAACCTTCACAGCTAAAGCCTCATGGAAGGACGGAAGCTCATTCCCAGCACTAAAGAAGAGGAGCACATGGCTTTTTGCATTGCCTGTGTCCAAACAGTCCCTTTAAAAAGACAGTATCCCAAATAAAAAGAAATTTCTAAATAAAATTCGGAACATCCAGGTCTCAGGTGACTTCTTCCTCTTACATAAATAACCAGGAAGCCCAAGATCATTCTTTTTACTCTAAACATCTAGGAAAATATAAATCCCCTTTCCTTCCCTTTTATTCTGAGCCATACTCACCAGGACTTTATTCTTTCAGCTGCAATTTACAAATGTGAAAAGATTCCCCACCCAGCTCCCCACCAGAGACTTTGTTAGAACAAGAAGGAGCCTGGTCCTGCCGTGCCCTCCTTCTGTGCCTGTCTGTGCATCTCTCATACAGGCAGCACAGAGAGAAGGAAAATCAGGCAGGCTGAAACCGGGCCTGGGGTCGGCAGCCTTTCCAAACTGGGTCTGTAGGGGGAGGGAGGAAATGGAGGGAGATGCTTTGTTGAAATTTTCTGTGGTCTCTAGAATATGAGAACTTAATATCAGGTTCCCCACCACTCTACAAAAGATCTGTGGATAAATAAGACAATAAGGACATCATTATTTTCCTAGGGCCACTCAAACACGTATGTGTTCCTGGTGTTTGGGGCAAAGGGAGATTTGGTGGGCAGGCAATGAAAAATGGAAGGTGGATGTCCATGCAGATGTCCCGTTCTGCACTAATATCCTAGGGCCTAAGGATGCTAGGGAGGGATGGCAGAGACCTCTGAAGTCACTTGGAGACTTTTGAAGAGCTTTGAGGTGGAGCCCAGGTCCCCAAGGATGGCTGGCGTTTGTCCTGGCTCTGTAGTCCTGGGGTCCTGGCATCTTTCTTCTGCAGTGGAGAGAGGAGAGGGTGAGCTGCAGGGTGAACACTGAATACAGTCCAACCAGACCTGGAGGGAGGCTCCAGCTGTGGCTGTGTGAGCCTCGTCTGAACTACAGAGAGGGATGCTTGCAAATGAGCTAGGCCCTAGCATGGTGCCCGTCACCCTACAGCACCCCACAGATAGGGACCTTTTGAAGTTAAGACAGATATATCTCCCAACAGCCCAGAACAGAGGAACTAAAGGTACAAAGACTGAAGTGACAAAGCACAAAGTTAAGAGTGGCTCCCAGTGCGTTGGAAAAAGGGAGGGTGGGAGGTGTTGGCCAAGAGACAGCCCTGTGCTTTAAAGACCCAGTAGGGATGGCAACCCTCCTACACCCACAGTTCACAGAGGCCTGCAAGTACAGGGACCGGACGGAGGACCTTGGAGCTTCTGAAGGCCTCTTGTCACCCAGCAGTGCAGCCCCACCCTGCAACCTTCCTTGCCACAGCTCTGTTGGCATCCCTTACCAAGGGCAATACTGTTTCCTGAGCCATGCACCTTGGGTTCCTGGGTGTCTCCAGCTCCCCCACCTCCCCAGGGACTGTCTCTACTGTTGCATTCACTATCAAAAACTCAATATTAGGCTAACGGTTCATGGCTCCTTCATGTCTGTAGGACTGGAATTTAAGTAAGTAAAAGTATGACTCTGGAGGGTTCAGAACAAATGAAAACATGCTGACACTGAAACAGGAAGGGGCGTCTCAGAAACAAACCGTGCAGTGGCCTTCTGCACACAAAACCTGATCTGTATTTATTTGCTGTTACTAGGTACTAGCTTAGTGACCTAAAGCAGCATTATTAGCTTACAGCTCTAACGGGGTAGAAGCTCCACTTGGGATTTGCTCAGCTGACCTCAAGGCCCTCACAGGGCGATGCCCCTCCTTGAGGCTCTGAGTGGCAATTCTCTCTTTGACCTTCACCTTCTCCAGAGGTCCGCTGTACCCTTACTCCCTCATCCTCAAAGCCCTCACCCACTGGAGCCTCTTCGTCTCTCTCACTCTGTCACTGTTGTGCTGCCTTCTCCTGTAGGAAGGGACAGTTGTTACACAGGGACCACCCATAGAATCCCAGGCAATTTCAGGTCAGCTGAATTGTAATCTTAATTCTACGTGCAATTTTCCCTTGGTCTGAAAGCTAACTAGCCACCTACTCCAGAGATTAGGCCCTAGGCATCCTAGAAATGTTACAAATCCACCTTCCACAGAGATCTCACCTCTGGCCCATAGACTGTGCTCTGGAAAGTTAACAGACTGCCCAGGCTGCCTGCAGTCTCATCTGCAGCCACTGACTCCAGAGGATACAATTTCTGTTAATACATGTATGTGTTTGTGTGTATGTGTACATGTATACATGTGGGTATGTGCATATACATGTGTGATTATACATGGAGGTAAGAAGACACCTTTGCATGTCATCCCTAAGGTGCTTTCCATTCTTTCTTCTTTTTTTTTTTTTTTTTTGGTCTTTTTGAGACAGGGTCTCCCTGTAGCTCTAGCTGTCTTGGAACTCACTCTGTAGACCAGGCTGACCTTGAACTCACAGAGATCCGCCTCCCTCTGCCTCCCAAGTGCTAGGATTAAAGGTGTGTGCCACCACACCTGCCCTATTGCCCTCAGACTTTGCTAAGTAGGCTCGGCTACCTGGCCAATGAGCTCCTTGGACTGACCTGTCTACCCTCTATCTGCTAAGGTGACAAGCACATGCTATCATACCCAGCTGTTTAAAACAGAGGTTCTTGAAGGTCAAACTCAGCCCCTCATACTTGTTAGGCACATGCTTTTATTGACTGAGCCATCTCTCCAGCCTCAGGGGAGTCTAACACTCCCAAATCTCCCCTTCGCCTGCCATAGACTCCTGTGACTGGTAGTTTTATGAATCAACTTGACTGGACCATTGTACATAAATATTTGATCAAACATTACCTTTGATGTTTCTGTGAGCCTGTTTGGGGATGAGATTTACATTTAAATATGTGGGCTTTAAGTAAAGCAGATGCCCTGTGAGTGGGGCTCATCCAGTCTGTTGAAGTGTGGATAGGAAAAGGGCCAATCCTCCCTCAAGCCTTCAAAGTTCAACAGGAATATCCTTTCTTCCTAATTCACCAGGGGACTGACTGCCTTTGGACTTGAACTTCACTTCTTTCCTGAGTCTACAGCCTGTTAATTGTGGGCTCACCAAGTCTTCCTAATCTCAGCAGTCAATACCCTAAAATAAATCTCTTTCCATACAAGTACATACATGCACAACATACGCGTACATACGTGTACATACATGCACAACATACACATCCTGTTGGTTCTGTTTTGCTGGATGATTTGAGGTTTGTATGGTTGTTGATTAGTTGTCTAATATCTGTGTTTCTCATGAGTATAACTTTCATGAGGGATAAAACAGAGGATCTCATTTCACTTCAGCATGAGCCATGAGCGGCAGTAGAAACAGGTCCCGGTGCTCAATCACTTGTTATGCTTCATTCGGTCATGCTGGGCCACTCTATCTTAATGCCTAAAGCTCCAGACAGGGGAAAAATGGATCATTTTTACAGGAAAAAAGCAAATCAGTGAGAATAATAAAGTTTACTCCATCTAGACTAATGCCTTAGAAGAACATTATTTGTTGAACAGATGAACTCAGGAGCTGTGTCTGAACAGGAGGGGTAAGTTGGGAAGCTCTGTCCATTGCTATCTCTTTTAGCAAGCTGGCCAGAGAGAGCTTGTAGTTTATATTTTGCAAAGGAAGTTACTGTGCTAGGGTAAAAATTAAGTCTAATTTTCTCTATGTTCTTCATTGAATCATTTCTCACCAAAGAATTGTTGGGCGCATAAGGCATCCTGATATGTCGTCTTAAAGGACTGCTGTTTAGTTTATGAGCAAAAATGATCAAGGTGGCAGGAAGTTTGGTTTATATGAATACAGACTGGGAAAACAATCAAAAGCTAATTTATAAAAACTCTCAGGCCCTGCAAGTCCTGAGAATATAAAACACTAGAGCAGAATCTGAATGCAGCCTCCTTCACTCGGAGCCCAAAGCCCCACTCTCTAGCTGGCTGCTTCTCTCTATGGCAACATGAAGGAGGTGACACAAAACTGCAAAAATCGCATTTGCTTTTCATCATCTACCAGGATATGGGAGTCAACGATCCGGTAATACAATTGTCTGTGTGCCAATTGCATTTGAAATAATTGCTGATAAAATCAGAAAGAAAACTTCAGCAAATCTGAAAACAGATTATGGCAGAATGCCATGGCACAGTGGGCTGATATTAAATATTGTTTCAGTGCTGGAATCAGCCTTTGTATTGAATCTACATGAACACTGGGTCACAGGATTTGGATTAAAGCCAGGCGGAGTCAAAACTCCTGTCATTCATAGTACTTGGATTCCGAGCTAGGAGCAGATGCTTCAAACAACTTACCTGTCTCCAATTCAAGTTCACAACCATTAAAGATTTGGATTTGAGAGCAGCATTACTTGAAATTAGAGTAATCTTACTGACAGTGCCACTTATGTGTTCATGCTGTCTGTCAGTCATAAGCCTCATGTCCCAGGAAATAGATATTGCTTTCTTCGTGTAACAAGTGAGAATTTAATTCTTTCTTTCTTCCTTCTAGGAAAACACTCCACCATTGAGCCACATTCCCAACGTGGTCAAATTCATACCGATAGTTAAAGGCAGAGTTAAAGGTCCACACTAGTGACCCGATCACCCTGTTGGACCTCTTAATATGTTCTGAATGCTAGTCATGTCATATAACTCAGGGTTAAAACCCACCCTGGATAATCCCATTTTGCTTTCTACACTGGTAGCCTAGTTAGATTATTATCGCTGTCCACTTTGTAAATGCTGTATAGAAAAGGCTGAAGGTGATGAAAGTAGCCAACTGTTAAAGCAGACGTGTATCTCAAAGCTGATCAGCAGCAACAAATCTTGCTTCATTTGCGAAAGCATATCCATGAATCTCTTCACTCCCAAACATTTATTAGTGCTTTGATGCTGGTGGCCACACTGATAGATCCTGGAGCGCAGAAATGAGCGAGACCTTGTATCTGTCTTGAGACCTGCAGGTCTTTGAAAGCCAAGTTCAAAGAAGCTACTTTCTCAGCTGGTCTCCTCCTCCTGCCCTGGACCCAGCCACTCACCAGGCTTCCACTCAAGTCATCTGTGGCCACTTTCTGCTCCCTGGCTGTGACCAGTATACTCGTGCCACCCTGACCTTGGCCTCTACTAGCTTGCTCTCGTCTTTTCTATAAGGCTCCAAACTGATCCTGAGCATGGGCACTGGCTTCTGTGCTCAAGTTGCTAGATGTCAGCTGTGGCCTTTGTGTTTGAGAGACCTGGATAAAATACCATTGGGCACTTCAATCCTACGTTTTGTTGAAATCCAGTAGCTGCCAATGCAACTGTGTGGTCCAGAGAGGCCACAGCGTTCCTCTCAGAGTCTCTTCATCCTCTCGGGCTTCACTGCTGCCCGTGCTCCACGTCAGCACGCAGGCTGCTGCCCGTGCTCCATGTCAGCACACACCCTGCTGCCCGTGCTCCGTGTGGCACACGCACTGCTATGGACTGAATGCTCCCTCCAAAGCTATGGGGCATTTCACTGTAACTCTATGAGGGGTGAGGTCTTTAAGAGGTGAAGAGGTCATAGAGGGCTGCCTTCATGTCACCATGGAGGGTGGTTCACAAAGGAGCTGTGTTCTGCTTTGCCCCTGATCGCTTGCTCTTCTGGGCACTGTGCAGTGAGAAGTTCCTCATCAGATAGGACTATTCTTTGAGAACTCAAGCCTTTATAACTGTGAGCTAAGTAAACTTCCACTGCTCTCTTTTATTCTGATATAGCAGCAGGAAACAGGCTCAGTCATACACATATGATGGTTTCTTTTATGGATCAACTCGACTGAGCTCAGGGGTGCCCAGTTAGCTGGTAAAACATCTCTGGGTGTGTATTTAAGAGTGTTTCTGGAAGCAATTGGCATTTGCATCATCAATACATTGAGCAAAGAAGATCTCCTCACCAACATGACAGAACTTCGCCCATCACCTAAGGACCCAGAGAGAACAATAAGTTGGAAGAAAGGTAAAGTCTCTCGGTCACTTGTGCTGGAATGCACACTTCCCCTAAGCTCAGGTCTTAGAGGTCTTGGTTCTTAGGCCTTTGGACCCTGGAACTTACACAGTGCCTCCCAGCTTCTCAGGCCAGTGGTCCCATATTGGACTGTACAGTTGTTTCTCTGGTTCCCCAGATTGCCAACTACTGTGAGACTTCTTGGCTTCCATAACTCAGTGAGTCAGTCCCCAAGATGAATCTCATCATATGTATGCCAACAGCCCTCAGGCCCAACGTCTTATGGCACTGCCTGCCCCCGGGAGGGTGGCTATGGCAGGAAGAAGCTGCAGATGTCCTGCAAGCAGATGGGCTCTAGGCTGCTCAGGCAGGGAATTCCGGAGGCCTTTGAACAGGTTGTGATCTGTAAGAGTGTGGAGGATCCTAGTGGGCTGTGACCTTGGTCCTGTGGTATGTGGCTGGGGGAGATGAACACAGCACCTGCCAGAACACAAGGCCCACCCTGCCCTGGTGTAAGGAAGTGTAAATCATGGTCTTTGCACCTCTTCTCGCTGCCAAGGAAACAAAAGCTAGAATGGCTAGATAACTTCCAAAGCCTATGCCCTGACGAGTGTCAGCGTGTGTGGTCACTTGAGATGCCCGGAAGAGGGGACCTCAACTGAGAAGTTTTCTCCAACTGACTGGCCTGCGGCCACAGCTGTGAAGAATTTTCTTGTTGCTAAGCTAGTGAGCATCACTCCTCCATGGTCCCTGCTTCAGTTCCTGAGTCCAGGTTTCTTCTCTGCTTGAGTTTCTGCCTTGGCTCCCATCAATGACACTGTGACAAGGACGTGGAAACCAAATAAACCCTTTCCTCCCCAAGTTGGTTTTGGTCAGTGTTTCATCTCAGCAATAGACAATCAAACCAGGATAGACAGGTCCCCAAGACTCTTTTTTTTTTTTTTTTTGCCTTTATTTATTTTTTATTTAAAATATTTTATTTTTGTTTTTGTTTTTTTTTTTTAAATTTATTTCTGTATGTGTATGAATGTACCGTCTGCATGCAGGTTTGTGCACCCATGTCGTGCGATGCTGCGGAGGTCAGAAGAGGGTGTCGGATTCCCCTGGAACTGGAGTTAAAGACGGTTCTCAACCACCACGTGGGTGCTGGGGATCAAACCCGGGTCCTCTGTAAGAGCAGTCAGTGCTCTTAACCACTAGGCCATCTCTCCAGCCCCCTGTTTTCATTTTTTAAAAATAAGTAATAATTTATGAGTACAAGCATCCTTCATGTAAAACCAATTTGCAAGCAGTTGTGCCCAAACCCACACAACCCAAGGGTCCCACCATCCAGCTGGGGGACTTGTATGTTCAATTAAGTTGATCAAAAAAGTGTCCAGTCTATATTGCTGTAGTTTCACCATTCACCCTAATCATAGCCCTTACATTCTACCACGCCCCCTCTTCTGAAGATTGTACCCTAGGCTTAGAAAAGGGACACAGGTGGACGAGAAACAAAATAGCCTACTTTCTCTGGAGCTATCGTTTTGGACTCTGGTCAATTCTGGCTGTTTCCTTTCACAGGCTGACAGTTTGTCCAGGAATAACCTATCAGTCCTACTAATGAAGCACAGGCATTTAGATATATAGATATTTAAACAGTACTAATTGTTATGGTAGGTTACTTTGGTATAGACACAGATGTTTGGATGGTATGTTAACCTATGAATTGCATTTTTTTTTCCTGTAAAATATGACAGGGTCTTACTGTGGCTTATAACATCTCCTAACCACTAGAGGATGTAAACTTGTGGCATCAGCCATGGGTTATTCCTCCAAGGAGAGAGCCAATAGCCAATTAGATTTGGGATATACAGGCATATGGCTGCCACTGCTGCACAGTATTTCCAGGCAGGTGAGGTGTAGCTGGTGCTGACGGAGGAGTCTTGCTTGACTCAAGGAGACCTATATTTGCTTTATTGGTTTAGTGGCCTTTGGTAACACTCTCTGGTATTCCAGAGACCAACTGTACACTTGCAAGTGTGGTCTCAATACATCTTTCCCATGCTTACATCAGGTCTTTGACAGCAGGGCCTTATCGCCTCTCTTCTTGCAGGTATCCCAGTTTACAGGCAAGAAGCCTTTACCTTTTGGGGGGGCTTGGCTCCCCTGGCCAACATC
The DNA here is from genome assembly GCA_009823505.1 of Rhizomys pruinosus. NCBI lineage: Eukaryota > Metazoa > Chordata > Mammalia > Rodentia > Spalacidae > Rhizomys > Rhizomys pruinosus. The sequence goes on along the minus strand of VZQC01011667.1, from coordinate 766,938 downwards.
TCCTTGGTAGAATAATCCATTGCTGATATCAGGGCTCTCCTGTATTAATATATTTTGCTTGAGTGCACAGCTTAAGGAGACTTTAGTATTATATTTGTTTCTGAATAAAGAATAATCCTTTTCACAGTTCCTATGTCTATTAGTCAATTAAAGAAGGCAGTTTTACCGGTTTTACAAGAGATTACCTCTATGGCAGTTGGCTCCAATTTACAGTTAGAGAACAACCTCATCATCATCATATTCCTCCTTGTTCTATGAAGGAGAGGTAAGAAAAATCTCTCCTATTAAAACTTTGCGGCACCTAGAAGGTAAGTTTCATTAGGACTCATTATAAATAGTTGTTACAAGTAGGATCCACAGAAGAGTTTGATGCCTGTAGCAGTTTGATGCTTTTCTTCCTTTCAATGTTCAGACGGGCCAACCTTTCTGCTGGCACTTCCTGGTACATCCTACACAATGCAAAGCTGTGTCTTTTCTTTCTCAGCCATTAAGTTCATGACCTTTTGACCTGTGGGAATATACAAATCTTTTCCCATAGTTAGTTTTATGATTTGAATTGCAAAGTTTTGACAAAAAGGTTTCATATATATCTGTATCCCTTCTTTTTATTTTAGGTTTTTGTTTTTTGACCCATGAGTCTCAAAAAGGCATTTGTAGTACATGTACCTATAAGCAGAAATCAAGGAGCAGATTTCATCAAATTCACCCAAGCTATTTTGGGTGACTATATGTCGTTAACTTGGGAAGCAAACTTAATTTTTTAAGTTAAATCATCCTACAGGTAAAACTCATCTTACTGCAGAAATATATGCCCAGCTATATTTATTGCAGCTCTGTTCACAAGAGCAAAAATCTGGAACCAACTCAAATGCCCCTCAACTGACGAGTGGATAGAGAAAATGTGGTACATGTACACAATGGAGTTCTATGCAGCAGTGAAGAAAGACAACATCATGAATTTTTCAGGGAAATGGATGGAGCTAGAAGATATTATATTGAGTGAAGTAACACAGTCCCAGAAAAACAAACAACGAATGGTATCCCTCATCTGCGGATGCTAGCACCAATAACCCAGTTGTAAATATTTCTTGTGGAGAGGGATGCATATTAAAAGCACAACAACGGAAAGAGTGCATCAGAAAACTGAAATGGTGAATCGGAAGGGGTGGGGGGGGTGGGAGAGAGACACGGGTCTATATTCAATTAATGTATATTTAATTGACGTGAGTTCAACAAGTATCCAATTTTGCTCAGATGCTGTCTACAGGTTACATGGTGTTTTAGGACTTAGTAAAAGTAAATATGTGTATATTAAACAACATTGGTTTAAAGGTTCTGATAAAAACAGTAATGCACCTTAGTTAATTGGAAATATAAATTGTTGTCGTCCACATTTGTTTTACTTAAAATCTGTATAACAATAACTTTGGGATTGGCACATACAAATGTTCTCTATAATTTTTCTGTTGTACAGTATCATCTTGTAGCATTCTCTTTTACCTGTAGGATGGTTTAACTTAAGAAAACTCTTAACTACTGAGTAAGAGCAGAGTCAAGGCCCCTACTTCCCAAGGCACAAAGTCTCCAGATAATTGTGTGCATGCTTATGTAAGTCTACATGTGGATTTGGGGTGGGGGGGAGTTGGGGCAGGTAAACAATTAGTGCTCTGAGTTTTATAGGCTGCATGATTAGACATAGGGAAATAGAATTTCCCAGAGAATTTCTGACCCAACTGTGCTCAGGGAGACGTGATGTGTTGGAGGATGTCAGGCAAATCTTCCCTTGGGGTCATGAATTAGGCCTGAACTTTAAGAGAAGATTAGAGGCAGGGCAGAAAAATGAGTCACAAAATTACTATGTACAAAGGCTCAGAGACATGAGAGCAAGATGCTATATTCCCAAACTAAAATAATAATCATTTATATTTATTGAGCCACTTATTATTCAATCTTCTGCAATCTATGAAAGTGGTTCTGGTATTAGGCCTAATTTGAGGGAAGATGAAAACTGAGAGGAAGGTTCAGGCATAATAATTAGGCCAGTTAATAGTGGGTCACTGCAGAGTCATTTGGCTAGCAACAGAAGCAGCCAAGCCCGTGATCTTACCTGCCTTGTAATGCTATCCCCTGCTAATCTCAGAATGTTTGCAGACCTGGGTGAGTCAACGCTGGGAGGTAAGAGGTCACAGGCCACCAAAAATCAAGGGGCTAGTCTTGATCAAGGAAGGCAATTAGGACCAAACAACCCACTAAAATGGAAACCATCTTTGAAATGTCAAAATTATATTGAAAACTGAAGGTTTGCACAATAGACCAAAATGTCTAGATGCTTGCTTCAAGCTAACAATCAAGTTCACTAACACTGAACATCCCCCATAGCCCAGGAAGATGCCCTGTGCTTGTCCCAGCACACACTGTGCTCCCAGCCGAGGACAGAGATGTGAGTGACTGACACTCATTGGAGACGCGAGTTGACTCACCTGCCTGTCCCTGTGCAATGCATTTCTCTGCCTCCAGTTGTCTACACCAATCACATTCTCACTTTGAGGGTGGATGCTACCTGGCATGGCAGCTTTGTATGAATCCATGTCTAGGAAACTGAAGGAAAAAATATTTGAAAATCAACTTCTTGTTTGTATTTATTTGACTCTACACATTGCCACTTTATCAGCCGATGAGAGAATAAACCCAAGATAGCTGGAGTACAGGAAGAGTAGCCCAGTCTTTCCTGTATCCTGATATTTACAGTGCCCCCAACACCCTGCTCTTATGCCTTTTTTTGGCTCACCACTCTAATGTAGAGGCTGAGATACATTTTTACCTAGAGAGATAAACATTCAATGTTACCCCATTTTTGGTATTTTTGAGACAGGGTCCTCCCTGTAGTCCCCCAGCTGGTCTGAAGCTCGCTCCATAGACCAGGCTGGCCTTGAACTCACAGAGATCCACCTGCCTCTGCCTCCCAAGTGCTGGGATTAAAGGCGCACACCACCATGCCTGGCTCAACATTACCCTTTTAACTGGGTTTTAGTGTCCCCTCTGTGCAGGGACACCTTGCCTGCTTTCTTTGGCCATCCAAGAGTGGCATCTGTGAGCAAGAATAGTGGTCCCTAAGATGGTCCACCTTCCTCCTCTCCCACTTCTGTGCATGCAGCTTCCCACAGCAAGATTCATAGCTGAATATTCATCTTCTTGAGTATAGTTAAGGCTTGGAGACTTGTGTTGACATAGAGTCCAGCTGAAATAAGATTCTTAGTACACCCAGATCTCTTGAGACGTGCTCTGTGGCATCAAGCTACAGTCCTGGGGAAGACATATGTGGGTGCTCCACTTGGAAAATTGGAATGGTACACCAGACAACCTCCATCAACTGGCAGCTGCTTGAGTGGACCATCTTTGACGTCTTCAAGTGCCTGAAGTCACAGACAACATATGATTGTGCCCACAAGAGAGACCCCAGAGAAGAACCACCTAGCAGAACTCAGCCAATTCAGAGAACTGTGAAAAAAAAATGGTGACATTATTATTATTGTCATATAAACCATAACCCCTACACCAGTAACCTTGTTCAAAGCAGCTTGTGTAAAGTGCCTGTGTGGTCTCAAATCCTCAGGCGATGGGGCTGCATGAGAGCTGGGATTTATGTTAATCCAGTGACCCTGGAAGCCCTTCTCAAGACCATAGAGGATCTGAGGACTCTGAGGATCTGGGAACTCCATCAGCTCGTCCCTGGTTTTTATTGATATCTTGTTTTATTTAACCCAATTATAGTAGATGCATATGACATAACAATTATCATTTCGAGTATTTTTAGGTAGTGGTCTTAAATATATTCACATAGTTGTATGATATCACTGACACCCCCTCCAGAACTTTGCCATCTCTCTAGGTCGAAGCTCCGTTCCCATTAAACATTAAGATCCTGTTCTCTCCTTCCTCCGGCCCCTGAAACTTTTACTCTGCTTTCTGTTTCCATGAAGCTGACTGCTCTAGGTCCTCATTTAAGTGGAATCACAGTGTTTTTCCTTTGTGTCTGGATTATGTCATTCAATACAATGCCTTTAAATTCATCCATGAAGTAGAGGTGTCAGAATTCCCTTTCATTTTAAGATTGGTTAATATTAATATTGGGGGGGGCTGGAGAAATGGCTCAGCAATTAAGAGCATTGGCTGCTCCTGCAGAGAACCCAGTTTCGATTCCCAGCACCCACATGGCAGCTAACAACTGTCTGTAATTCCAGTTCCAGGGGATCTGATGCCCTCTCCTGGGCATTGTATGACGCAGGTTGACCTACCTACATGCAAGCATTGCACACAAAAAATAAAAACAATAAATAAAAAATATTGTGTTGTATATACTGTATTTTGTTTATCTGTTCATCTACTATGGCGTTTGAGGTATTTCTACCTTTTGGGAATTGTAAATAGTGCTGCCATGAACTCGGGTGTATAGTACCTGCTTTCAGAGTATATTCCCAGAAGTGGACTTGCTGGATCATGTTGTACTGATCTATGGTTTCCATGTCATATCAAAAGGGGCAAGAATATAGCCTATCATTGTACAGACATCCTTCCACAGGTGTGTGGTGGGCAGGGAAATGCTGGTTTCCAGCCAGAGAGGGTCCTTTCCCTCCCACTAGGGACTTTCTAACTCCTTGGGACTAAGTCCAGGTGGTCTACATACATTGTTCTTAACCAGTCTTTATTAATATAGGAAAATACTTATATTCTATGAAGAGCAACAACAATAAAAAAAGTCATGCATTCAGTAAATCTGAAGCCTAAAGGACAGAAGGGCTCCCCCCTCTCAAAGAGGAGACCCGATCAGATTGGTCAGAGTCCAGATTGTCAATTGGGCACAAGGGTGAGCCTGTTTCTTCTTTCTCTAGAGTATATATGCATTCTCTCTCCTGCTCCTTAATCTTCAGCAGACAGGCAGCAAGAGGCCTTCTTTTCTTGACTTCCAGTAATGGTCAAGGGCTAATAAGACAGGCAGTGTGGTTTGGGGTGAGGCAGTAGACGACAGCTCCTTGGGCCCCTACTTGAGGTCACTTGTTAATTTAGCCCATCTTGCTACAGACTCTGCCTAGGGGATGGGAGCCCACCTTGGCTGACAATGAAGCAGCATACTGAGCTTTACCTTACAGTGTTCTCTGAATGGAACCCCCTTCTGGATCCATTTGGGTGTCACTGGTCAGCACTAAGACCTGAATGTGGCTGAATTCTTTGATTCCAGTGTGCTCTTGATGTCACTGAAGAGTATCAAGGTCCAGCCTCATCTCTTGATTCAACTTGGGTTTATCAAGCATCCACTGTGTTCCAGGCCCTGAAAATAGATCAGGAAAACAAAAGAAAGAATCAAATAAGAAATACAGAAAAATTTCTAGCTTCCTTTTAGAGAGAGAGAAGGGAAGACATTGAGTTGCAACAAGAAAAAGTAAGCTATTTAAATAGTTTATATGATAAACGGTTGTGCGGCATGACTGTAAGTAAAACAGAGAGAGTCTTAATTTGAGTGTGAGATATCCTCCTCTGGTTGCTGCGTTTGAACACTTGGTCCCCCACAGTTGATGTCCAGGGAGACTGTGAAGCACTGGGCACACAGCCTAGCTGGCAGAGCCAGGGTCGTAGAATGGGTCTTGAAGAGTATCAGCTCGCCTCGCTTCTGGTTCAGTCTCTCTCTTCGTGCCTCAGTCAAGCGCTAAGAAGGGTTAACCTCATGCTCCCTGGGGCACCAAGGCCGCCATGCTACCCTGACTCCTGTAACTAAGGTAATCTGAAAGAAGGGAGCTGCAGCAGGACAAGGAACTCAGGAGACCAAAGGAACGGCCAGTGCAAAGGCTGGGAAGAGGCGGGGCATGACGGTAGGGACGGCCTGCTGACCTCTGCCACCGCTTCATTGACGGAGGCAAGTGGGTACCGTCTGGCGCCCGTTTTCAGCGGCATTTCCTAGTCATCTTGGGTACTGACAACTTGTAACATATTATAGGACCCAAGTGAAATCAGGAAGACCGTCCAACTTTGGATTCATTCAGAGGGAAAGGCAATATGGTTCTTGAGGCACTAGTCGTGGAAATAGGAGAGCTCCCGAGTGATCCAAACCAGGATAGACAGGTCCCCAAGACTCTTAACCACTAAGTGAGTAAGAACAGAGTTAAGGCCCCTGCTTCCCAAGGCACAAAGTCTCCAGAAAATTGTGTGCATGCTTATGTAACTCTACGTGTGGCTTTGGCCAGGGGAGGGGCCCCACATGGAGTGCAGTTTCCTCAAAGCAGCCTCACCATGAGTCTACCAGTCCTCCAGTCCTGCTCTGCAGAAGCGCTGCTGTGGAGCCTCTTACTAATGATACACACATGACCAGAACATGTAATCTCTCCAGCTGAACCTGTTTCCTCACCTATGCACCGGGAGTAACAGTACCACTTCACAGGTTTGTGACATAGGTTGACAGTAAGTCGATGATGCCTGACACACTGGAGAAGCTTTATTAGTGGGAGCTGAATGAGTGAAAACACAATGGAGTAGGTGAATGGCATAAATGCTGTGCATGTAGGGAAAGCAAGAATCACCCCTTCTGTACAACTCACCCGTTTTTTACCAGAACCATATGAAATTTGCAGGAAGCTGTAATTCCCAGTTCAAGTGATGTTTACACAAAGGCACTTCCACTTTGATGGTAGTTTTTAAAATATTTTATTTATTATTCTTATTTTATGTGTACAAATGTAATGCCTGCATGTATGTAAGTGTGCCGGTGTCATGCAATACCTGTGGAGGTCAAAAGAGGGCGTTTGATTCACTCAGAACTGAAATTACCGATGGTTGTTAGCCACTGACATGTGGTGCTGGGAACAGAACCTGGGTCCAGTGCATGAGCTGCCAGTGCTCTTCACAACTGAGTCATCTCTCCAGTCACCTGATGGTACGTTTTAAACTTGTAAGAAAATGTGTAAGTAGTTGGTGGATTTCCTGTCTTGATGGCTATGGGCCATGAAGACAGGAGGCAATTGTTTTTATTCCCTCATCAGCATTCCAGAATGAGCAGGCAGGTGCTGCTCTACACTGTTCACACCCATCTTTTCATTGGTATCCAGGGGAGCTTGCAGCTGGCTCAGTTTGTTACCAAATAATGAGATGGATTAAATGATCTATTCGAACATAATGGTTACTTCCTTAAGGGCTAAAGCCCTTAGTTTTTTTGTTTTGTTTTGTTTTGTTTTGTTTTGTTTTTTGTTTTTTTCTTGTGTCCTACAGAGCAGAAAGCCCATAGGTGGGGTAGGTTCCCAACAAATATAAGAGTAGGATTTTGTTCATTCCAGGAATGAGTCAGAGAACCCCAGGGAGTCAGGGAGTCACAGCACACAGCCTCACTTTTCAGAAGGAGAAGATGCTCTGCTGACTGACTGCAGACGTGATTGGGCAGACATTGCAGGAGACATGAGCATGGTCTTAGATCCATCCTCACAGGGCTCCTACAAGGCATGGTACCCCAGCTTTAAGGGGAAGACAGAAATATGAGAGACTACTGCCAAAAGTCTGTCCATTGCTATGAATCGGAAGTCATAAGTTGAGCTCGTGACTGTCTGCTACATCCCACTGAGGCAAGCACATAAAAGCCTCAACCATCTCCTCACCAGCCAGATGAGAGTAGGCCTACCCTGAAACTCCTTACTCCCCAGTCAGCATATCTGGACCAGACATCATTCAGTTAGTTGCAATGTTTAAGCAACCAGAAGGCACCAGGAGCTGACCCATGCACTGTAAAGAAGCCAGGAAGAGAATGAAATGTCCATTGCGCCTGTCTGACTGAGTGGAAGCTGAGAGTTACCCGTCTCTCTGAGGACCAAGGTTGCAGCGGTGTGACAGGCTCCTATCCCTGCTGCAGACAGAAACATCAGGGCTCTGGGGCTTCGGATGAGCAGACCATAGAGATGGAAGGAAGGGTAGACACATAAGAGAAGGGATAAGAGAAAGAAACAATGGGGAGAGAAGGACAAGGGGCAGGAGGGAGGGAGGAATGTCTGTGCACTTAAAACAAAGTCTTAGATACAAAGAATGAAACCACTGTGGGAAAATCAGAGCACACAGGGAAGGAAGACGGTGTTCAGGGGTCTCAGACACATTCCTGAGATAACTGAAGCTGTGCTATAAGCACCCTGCCTATTGTAAGAGTTTATTTTCTTCCTTGGTTATTTTCGCTTTTAAAAATGTTTATTTTGATCTGGAGAGATGGCCTAGTGGTTAAGAGCACCAACTGCTCTTGCACAGGACCCGGGTTCAATCCCCAGCACCCACATGGTGGCTGAGAACCATCTTTGGCTCCAGTTCCAGGGGAATCTGACGCCCTCTTCTGACCTCCGCGGCATTGCATGACACAGGTGCACAAACCTACATGCAGACAGTACATTCTTACACATACAAGAATAAATAAATTTAAAAAAGAAAATATATAGTTTAAAAAAATAAAATAAATAAAAATGTTTATTTTTACAAGAATTTCTTTATAGCCACATACAGAAGGGTAAGAAGAGAAGGCAGCTGCATTATGGGGAAAGCACATCATATTTGAAAAATAATGCCCTTGATAGCCTGTCAACAGATCTTTAAATATAATTTGTCCCTTTGCTTAATTAACTGAAGACCACATAGAACTTATCCGAGACAAGAATTTGTGTTATTAACACAGTACCTAATGAGACAGAGTTTATTTAAAACTATTTTACAAATGTCTTCTGCATCTTAGTGCCATTCTACAGATACTACAATAAGCACAGACTAACTGGCTGCGTTTTTCGTTCTCCAAAATCTCATGCTTATGGGTCTCCAGTCAGCCATTGTTTCACTTTATATCTAGACATGCTGACATGATATCCCACTTCAAAGTGTTCTGTGGAAGAACATATTTTAAAAGATTTATCTGTTTTTATTTATGTGTATGTGTGTTTGTCAGTGTGTATGTGTGTGTACCACATGTGTGCCTGGTGCCTATAAAGGACAGAACAGAATGTCTGAACCTCTGGAACTGGAGTTAGGGATGGTTGTTAGCCACCACGTGGGTGCTGGGAACCAAACCTGGGCCCTAAGCCATCTCTCCAGCCCCAAGAGCACAGTTTTTAAACAGTATAATGGGCCCTGACGAAGTTTACCTCCCAGATGCTTAGAAACCTTCCTACCTCTCCCCTTTATAGGAAAAAGAAAAACATGATGGTACTGAAATCATTCCCTAACTGTAAATTAGAGCCAACTGTTATAGTGGTAATTCTTTATAAAACAGGTATAGCTACCCTTTTTTAATTGTCTGATAGGCATAGGAACTGTGAAAGGATAATTATCTAGAGCCAAATTCAATAGTAAAGTCTTTATAAGCTGTATAATTAAGCAAAATATATTAATACAGGAAAGCTCTGACATCGGCAATGAATTATTCTGCCTAGGAGATGTTGGCTAGGGGATTCGACCCCCCCCCCCAAATTATAAAGGCCTTTTGCCTATAGGTGGGATATAGGCAAGGAGAAATGCAGTAAGTCCCTGTTGTCAAAGACCTGGTATGAGCATGAAAAAATGTTATGAGATGTCACTTGCTAATGTACAACTGGCCTCTGAAATGCCAGAGCGCATTACCAAAGGCCACTAAAGCAATACAGCAAAATATTGGTCTCCTTGAGACAAGTAAGACTCCTCCATCAGTATCAGCTACACCTCAACTGCCTGGAGATACTGTGCAACAGTGGCAGCCATGTGTGTATATCTATCTATATATCTATATCTATATCTATATCTATATCTATCCCAAATCTAATTGGCTATTAGCTCTCTCCTTGGAGGAATAACTCACAGTGGATGCCACAAGCTTATGTCTTTTAGTGGTTAGGAGATGTTATAAGCCCCAATAAGAACTTGCCACCCTTTATAGAGAAACCACAGTTTCTGGATTAGCATACCATCCAAGCATCTGTGTCTATGCTCACAGCTTAGCTTGACATAATAATTAGTACTGCTTAAATGCCTGTACATCCAATTGCTTGCTTTGTTAGTATGACTAAAAAGGTATCACTAGATAAGCTGTCAACCCATGAAGGGAAACAACCTGAACAGACTAGAGTCCAAAATGACAACTCCAAAGAAAGTAGACTGTTTTCTTCTCACCCACTTGTGCCCCTTTCCCAAAGCCTAGGGAACAAATTGTGGAAGAGAATGTGTGGTAGAATATAAGGGCTGTGGAGAGATAAGGGTGAATCATGAGACTACAGCAATATAGACTGGACTCCTAATTGATCAACATGCCTGTGTATACAAGCATCTCCAACTGGACTATGGGAACCTTGAGTTGTTCAAAATTTGGACATAGATACTTGCAAAATGCACCAATTACCTAATTGTATGGCAAACTGAGTAACATCAATGTTATCTGAAAACAACTGTGTTATTATATTGTAGAATCCCTTAAAATTAACAAATAAAAGAGGGAAAAAAAAAGAAGAACACACACAGAGCTACACAGGGAGGTGGTAGATAGATCAAAATTATTATTTCATTAGAAATGAAATAATAATATAGACTGCCATTGTTGAACTACCTGGGCTGTATCATAGAGGCCAGTGCAGGGGGATCAAGACAGGGCACGTGCTTACTGGACTTCATTTGGGGGACTATGGGAGGGAAAGACCCCAATGTTGAGCACAAGTGCAGGATTGATTGTTGTTTGGGCTTGACAAGGAGGAGCCTTTGAGCACTTCCTTAAGTAAAATATGACATCTTTTAGGAAAAAAAATTCCTCCAATTCAAGTGATATGTGTATGCATGTATGTATGTATATATTTATATGTATATATATAACTATGTATATATATGTATGTATACTGAAGCAATACAAGTAGGAGAGATCAATAACAACAAAAGAACTGAAAAAAAAAACTCTGGAAAGACTCAGAAAAAGATGCAGGACATGTTATGGCAGAGTACAGGGACTTGGGTGGGGAGGGGGTCATGGAAAGGGAAGTAACTCTAGATTCGATTGAGAAATGATATAAGACTTATGGGAAAAGTTTAATAACAATAAAAAATAATTTTGTGAAAAAATTATTATTTCAGTATAATCAGTTTATAATGGGATCGAGAACTTAAAAATCATGATTTATAATATCAGAAACAGGGGAAGTCTCTAAAAAATGTCTGAGTGGGTTTAATCAACTCAAGCTATTGTAGGTACAAAGCTTTTGGGAGAAAGCACAGTGAGCCAGCCAGTGAAGTCCGCATAGCTCTTCAAAAGAAGTCCTGAGTTACATCCCAGTTCTGCACCTTCACTTCCGTGGTCAGTCAGAAGCCTGTATGCCTCCTGCTACCTACCCACCTATAAAGGAGGGTAGGAACAAAGTGATCTCCATCCAGTCACCTTCCTGGTCAGAATAATTAAACGTGCCACTAGCTGCTGCCACCCAGAGCATTTCCCATAGTTTGTAATTCCCACCATGCTGAGGTGTGAATTGTCAAAGAAATGGCTTCATATCCCTAGGTTCCTGGTGCTCGGTCCTGGATGGTTGGCTCAATGGATATGTGAATGAATGAAAGACTGAAAAGTAGTCTGATGCTGGAGAGAAAGAAAGAGAGCATACAACTTTAATTCCAGCACTCGAGGCAGAGGCAGGCAGATCTCTGTGAGTTCAAGGCCAGTCTGGTCTACAGAGTGAGTTCCCTGTCTCAAAAATACCAAAAAACAAAAAACAAAAAAAGGGGGGGGGAGGAGAGAGAGAGAGAGAATTTTCTGTGCCTTACTTACCAGAGGATACAAATAACAGCTTTTTGGTTAATATAGATTCCAACTTTATACAAGTGAAATAGATTTTTAAAACATAGTTAGCTTTCTAGACCTGATGTGTAATTATACATATATACATACATATGAACATGACAAGCTATTAAGTAAGGTAACACTCTTTTTCGCACACATTCCTGTTTAAGCTTAGAAATTTGCTTCTCCTGAACACAGGAAATGAATGACTGTAGTTAAGCCTTATCCACCTCCACCTCCTTAAAACCTCTCTAGATAATAGCTGCAAGGCATTTTTTGTCACTAAATGCTGAAACTATTTATCTTTTTTGTTGTTGTTGTATTTGAAGTTACCAAGGCTCAGAACAAATCAGCCTGTTATAAATTTGTTGAATATGAAATGCCTGGTGATGTTTAAATAGCTCATATTAAAATATATATTTTAACCTATTAAATGAAAAGAGTATACCACAGATTCACAGCTATCACTACAATGTGATGAGTTGTTTTTCCTTTTCTTTTTTAAAATATTTATTATGTTTTCAAAGTGTGTGTGTGTGTGTGTGTGTGTGTGTGTGTGTGTGTGAATATGCAGGTCCTTGAGGAGGCCAGAAGCAGGCATTGTATACCCTGGAGCCGGAGTTACAGGTGACGTGAGCCATCTGAAGTCAGTGCTGGGAACCAAACTTGAGTCCTCTGCAGCAGCAGCACATGTTCTTACTTGCTGAGCCATCTCTACAGGACCATCATTTCTTTTTCTATTCAGCTAACTTTTCCTGAGCACTAATAGGAAAATATAGCCCTGGATGAGCAAGAAGTAGACCACCACGGTCTGGGAAGCCCAGTGGTTTGGGAGCCCCAGGAAGGGCATATTAGCCAAAGAGGCTTTCAAGTATGAATATGAAACAGCCAGATCAAGTGGGTTAGGGGACAGAGACAGCGGTCCTTTAGACTGTACAGCAAGAACAGCAAAATATGGGGGTTCTAGACCACAGAATACAAGCATCAAACAGACAGGCATTCCCACAGTGACCAGCAGGAGCTAGTGGCAAGTAGATAGTCTCACTTGAAGATGAATGTCCTAAGAAGATTTCACAATTATGAATATATATGCAGCAAACTCTGGTGCACCAAACTTTATAAGGACAATTCTCCAGGACCACAAGTCACACACTAACCCCAGTACACTCATAGTAAGGGACTTCAATACCCCACTGAGCCCTTCGGTCAGGCCAATTGGACAAAGAATAAACAGACATCTGGACTGAACAATATGATATACCAAATGGACCTCGTAGACATCTACCGAATATTCCTCCCTAATACCAGAGAATACACTTTCTACTCAGCACCCCACAGAACATTCTCCAAGATTGACCACACACTGAGACACAGAAGAAACCTCCACATGTACAAAAAGATTGAAATTAGTTCATGCATTCTATCAGACCACAGTGCAATAAAGCTCAACATCAATACCAGGATAAGCCCTACTGCCTACAAGAACACGTGGAGACTGTGGTGGTTTGAATGAGTGTCCCCCATAGGCTATAAGTATTCAGACATTTGTCTCCAGTTGGTGGCACCATTTTTGGAGGTCTTAGAAGGTGTGGCCGTGCTAGAGGAAGTACGTTATTGGGGGCAGGCTTAGTGAGTTTAACAAGCCTCGTGGTCTCCAGTTGCTCTCTCTCTGCTTCCTGTGCTCATTGCAAGATGTGACCCTCGGCCTGCTGCTCCAGCTCCAGCCGCCATGCCTCCCACCACAATGGACTCTAATTCCCTGGAACCATCAATCGTAAGCTCAAATAAACTCTTCCTTCTATAAGTTCCTTTGGTCGTGGTGTTTTATCACAGCAACAGAAAAGTGATTAATACAGTAATTTAGTACCAGAGAGTGGGCTGTTGGCTGTGAAGAACCTGACCATGTGGATGTTTGGAGAAATGTGGGAGACTTTGGAACTTTGGGCTAGAAAAGCTGTTGACTACTGTAAGCAGAGCTTAAGGGGCCATTCTAGTAGAAGCCTGGAAGAAAGCATTGCTGCAAAAA